>SNQJ01S0073024.1:154245-168200 GCA_010110895.2 Picea sitchensis | reverse complement strand
GATATTTTATTGATTTATTTAAATTAACTTTTTAAATTATTCCTAAATTTAAATTTCAATGGTTTAAATCGTTAATTTTTTTTAATTATTAAAAATAATAATAATAATAATAATAATAATAATAATAATAATAATAATAATAATAATAATAATAATAATAATGATATAATATATATACATATATTTAAATATATGCAGCAAATTAAAACTAAGTATAGTAAATTAATTAAAAGTAATTATCATTAATTTATTTAAATTAAAATTTTAGAGAGTCCATGGGTTTTGAACACAAGCCCCCCACCAAGCGAAGAACCTTAAGAAGAACACTAATTCCAACACGCCCTCATAAGTCTTTAGAAATAAATTCTTATATTTAATTAGATTAATGGTAACACTGTAGAAATTAGAGTGGTATTATTATTAGGAAGATACAGTATGAAGATTAAGACTAATTGGCTTATTACCTAACTTATTGATTTGGAGCCAGCTAACCAAGTTGAATCATAATTAGTGAATGCATCGGAAATCAAGGTAAAGGCTTATTTAGCAGTGTTGATCTTTGTATCCCAAGTATAAACTTTGATTTTCCAAGCGTTAGGCTCACGAGGCCGTACACACAACTCATCGAGCCAAGCTCCAAGTCCCCCCACTCCATTCCACCAGTCAAAGTCAACGCTAAATCTCAATGCAGCATTCGACAACGCCAACACTATGCGCCAAGGAAAATCTCACGAGTCAAGCATTGGAGGATATTTAGTTGTAAGAGAAAAGTTAAAAGGACTTAGACTAGGACAAGCAGGAAGGAAGAGACATATGCACTAGGAGAGTAAGCATAGGAATTGGCAAGTATGGCGCAAGGCCAGCGTAGCTACAGGGAAAGGGAACCAATATTTTTTTTTGATAGGGGCGAATAAATCAAGCTTAGAAGCTTAATCTTAATTCTAACCTAGCCAATCCCCTAAAGCAGTAATGTCTATTTACAGACAAGTAAAGAAAACTTACGCCTAAACCCTATTTCTAGTTTAAGTAGCACCAATTTGAAACGTCCTGGAACTCATCCTGACAGCTTTGGTTGATGTAGGTTAAAGCATACAGGATGGTCAGGACTCGATGGAATTGAGGTAGGGGAGTGTCGTCGCAAGCACCGACAACACCACCAGCGCCACCACCACCATCGCACGAACTAGCTCTCATACTCCGCTCATTGGAAGCCATTAATGAGACTTTAAAGGGGCAAAAATCGGCAGGGACTGAAGTGGAACCCCCACCGTCTGGAATGGGTAATCTAGAAGTGTCAAGGGATTCAGGGGGAGGACCTCCACCCAAATACATCACGCGAGAATTGTAGAAGATAAAACTTCCAGAGTTTTTTGGGGGTCACTCCAGTGAACGTGCGGAAGCATGGTTGGAAGGAATGACAAGGTGTTTTTCCTTAAGGGACTATGTGTCCAACTGAAAGGAAAAGATCACAATTTTTCAGTTAAGAGACAACGCCTTGAACTGGTGGGGCAACCTGGAAAGACAACTACAGCTTACCCCAGACACAGTATCTTGGGAACTTTTCGAGGAGAGGTTCTGAAGGAAATATCTACCATCATACTATGAGGAACAATAGGTAGGGGCATTTCATGCCTTAGTATAGGGAAACAAAACATTAGAAGAATATGAGATCAGATTTATGGAACTGGTCAAATATGTTTCGTATATGGATAATGAACAACGACAGGAAGAGCACTTCGTCTATGGATTGAACCCTAAGATAAGAGATATGGTGCGAATGTGGAAACTGTCTTCAGTGGCGGAAGCAGTGGAAAATGCACATTATGCGAAGGAACACATGAACTTAATTGGGGGTACAAGACCAACATTTATGCATCATCCTGGATTCATAGGGAAGGTCCCGAGGACATTTCCTAGGGGAGGGGGCTCAAGGCCACCGCCATATGGTAACAGAGTCGCTCCAAGGATAGTAGCCGTAGGGATTTCAATGGCAACGAGTCCAGCATCCCGTTCATCACCAACAACGCAGATAGGTCCACGACCATCTTAGGGAACAACTAGTAGGGGCAGGGGTTCCAGGGGAAGGAACTCATTTCAGAGACAGTCACATAATAGTGCACAGGTTCAATCTCGTGTTACCTATTGAGGGTGTGGAGGACCCCATTACCAGCTTGACTTCCCAGAGTTACAATCAGGTTTTGTGCATAGAGAATGAAAGGCACCGATGGGGAGGTCAAGTAGCAGCCACCAGATTTACGCAACGATTAATAATCACCAGGCCGAACATCAACCCACGGTGGTGGAGTCATCAGGTATGCTAAATCATATCAATGTTAAGATTTTATTTGATTCTGGTGCGACAGATAGTTTCATTTCACCATTTGCATTAGAAAAGAGTGGGTTGGCAGCCTACCAGCACGATGAATTTAAACAAGTCGAGATGGCTTCGGGCAAAAAACAAGTGGTAGGAACTAGTGTTGATAATTGTATAGTAGACCTGGGAGTATGTACTACCAAGTTGAAGGTATATGTAAATGCTCTTGGGGCATATGACCTAATCATTGGAATGGATTGGTTAGCAGCTCATCTAGATTTGGTAGATTGTTTCGCAAAGAGGGTGCTTTGTGTCGACGATGAAGGAAGACCAGTAGAGATCCAGGGTGTACGGAGAAAAGTGTCATTACTCTTTATATCAACTATGAAGGTTAAGCGATGCCTGAGACAAGGGTGTCGATTATATGTAGTGGAAGTAGTGAATGAAAGGAAGGGACCCTCATTGGATCAATACCCGATATTTTCAGAATTTAAGGATGTTTTTCCGAACAAGTTACAAGGGTTACCTCCTGAGAGGGAGCTTGATTTTACTATTAAGATAAAACCTGGTGCAGAACCAATATCCAAGACTCCGTATCAGATGACAGCACCGGAACTTTGTGAATTGTGAATGCAGTTGAAAGAGTTACTAGACTTAGGGCTAATAAGGCCTAGTGTCTCACCTTGGGGCGCACCGATAATTTTTGTAAAGAAGAAGGATGGATCCTTATGACTGTGTATAGACTACAAGGACTTGAACCGTGCTACAGTGAAAAATAGGTACCCAATGTCGCGAATAGATGACCTTTTCGATCAGATGAAAGGAGCAACGGTATTCTCAAAGATCGATTTGCGATCAGGGTATCATCAGTTAAGGATTAAGGAAGTTGATATCCCAAAAAATGCCTTCCAAACTCGATTTGGACATTACGAGTTTGTTGTAGTACCTTTAGGATTGACCAATGCGCCAGCAGTATTCATGAGCCTCATGAACGGCGTATTCCATAAGTACTTAGACCATTTTGTACAAGTCTTTCTAGATGACATCCTCATCTATTCCAAGAATGAAAGAGAACATGAGGAACACCTACGAGTAGTGTTGTCCTGCCTTAGAGAGAACACATTGTATGGGAAGTTGTCGAAGTGTTCCTTCTTCCAGAAAGAAATTCACTATTTAGGTCATATCATTTCCGACGAAGGAATCTCTGTGGACCCAGAAAAAGTAAAGGCCATTATGGAGTGACCAGTGCCAAAAAATGCCCATGAGGTGAGAAGCTTCATGGGGCTAGCAGGTTATTGCTGGAGATTTGTGGAAGGATTCTCAAAAATAGCGAAACCCATCACCACTTTGCAACGCAAGGGGGTCAAGTATGAATGGACAAAAGAATGTGATAGTGCATTCATTGAGCTTAAGAGGTTACTAACCAGTGCACCAATTCTACGAGTGTCGGATATGGAAAAGGACTTCACAGTCTGCACGGATGCCTCGAAGCAAGGGTTGGGGGCTGTGTTAATGCACGATGGAGGAGTGATAGCCTATGCGTCAAGGAAGTTGAAGAAACATGAAGATTTATACACGACTCATGATTTAGAGTTGGCAGATGTAATGCTAGCTCTGAAAATTTGGAGGCACTATCTAGTGGGGCGAAACTTTGAGCTCAAAATGGACCATCAAAGTTTAAAACATCTCTTCACTCAAAGAGATCTGAATGCCAGGAAAAGGCGATGGAGTGAGTTTATGAGTGAGTATGATTTTGGTATTTTGTACATCAAGGGAAAGGAAAATGTGGTCGCAGATGCCTTGAGTAGGAGACCACGTATCTTCTCCTTGGCAACCTTAAAGGTCAATCTGAGGGAACATGTGTAGACACAACTCCAAGGAGATAGTTGGTATTTAAAGGTTACTTCAAACCTCCAGAGCGGGAGGCAGCTAGATCCAAAGTATGAAGGATATAGTCTGGAAACAGACGGATTGTTTAGATATCGAGGAAGGATGTACATCCCTAAGAATGGGGATATTCAAAGCATCATACTGAAGGAAGCCCATAGAGCACTTTATTGTGCACATCCGGATGTGAAGAAGATGTACGCAGATATAAGGAAACTCTTCTTCTGGGTAGGCATGAAGCACGATGTAGTCCATTTCGTCACCAAGTGCCTAGAATGTCAACAAGTGAAAACTGACCACCATCACCCGGCAGGCCTCCTACAACCACATGATGTTCCTATGTCCAAATGGGAAGTCATTTCTATGGATTTTGTTGTGGGGTTGCCACTCACATCCCATAGACACAATGCCATTCTTGTGATATTGGATAAGTTAACCAAGAGTGCTCATTTTATTCTGGTTAGAGACACTTACGATGTCACTGATGTGGCACGTGTGTTTGTAAGCGAGGTTATCCGTTTGCACAAGATACCTAAGAAGATCATTTCAGATAGGGACTCCAGATTCACTTCTAGGTTTTTGACAAGTCTGCAGTCAGCGTTGGGGACTCAGTTGAACTTAAGCACAGCTTATCATCCTAAAACAAATGGGAAAACAGAGAGAGTAAATCAAGTCATGGAAAACATGCTTAGGATGTATGTAATGGATAATCAAACCCAGTGGGAGAAGTACCTACCTTTGGTAGAGTTTGCCTACAATAACAGTTTTCATAGCTCCATCGGAATGCCACACTATGAAGCTTTGTATTGGAGGCCATGCAGAATGCCATTGAGTTTGGATAGACTAGAAGACCGAGTAACAGTTGGGCCAGAATTGATTCAGGAGATGGAAGAACAGGCGATTTAGATTAGGCACAGACTAAAGGAAGCACAGGATAGGCATAAAAGCTATGCGGATGCACACAGGACCGACCGAGGTTATGAAGTGGGAGACCAAGTTTTCATTCGTATTAGGCCTAATAAGAGTACCATACGATTCGGGAAGGGGACAAAGTTGTCACCTCGATTTATAGGACCATTCAGGATCCAAGAGAAAATTGGACCCATTGCATATCGTCTCGTACTGCCACCCCACTTGCATAAAGCTCATAATGTATTTCATGTATATGTTTTACGTCATTATGTTGTTGATGAATCACATAAACTAAATTGGAAGGAATTGCAGGTATCAGACATGGGAACCCTCACAGTAGAACCATTACGCATATTGGACTGTAGAGTTCGACATCTCAGGAACCGTTTGGTAGACCAAGTTAAGGTCCAGTGGGACAAGTATAGTCCAGGGTCTGCTACTTGGGAAGACGCCGAGACACTACGGCGATACTATCCCTCACTTTTTTGACCACCTCGAGAACATGTTTCTCAAAGGTTGGGTGTATGTAACACCACCTTTTGACATAGACATCCAGGATTACCTGAGGCCTATATACTTTATTTTCTAGTTAGAATGAAACTATTAAGTGATACACCTAAACTTTAAATGTATGAACTTTATATATGATTAAATGTTATTGATGATGATGTATGTAATGCGATCTATTATGTGAATGTAAATTTTACGAATGTTTAAATGTTATTGATGATGATGTATACGATGCGACATATTGTGAGAATGTGAATTTAGTGAATGTTTAAATGCTATTAGGATGATGTTGGATATGATGCAATCTATTTTGGGTAAATGATAATCTTATGAATGGGTATCGAAATTGAATTATGGGATATTATGACATCTATTTCTAACTGGAAAACTTTGATGTTAAATTATCGGTACAGGGATACCAAATTGAAATGATGATAGTATGCAATTACCTGATGATAATGCATAGAAATGTATGATTTTGTGTTACAGACTAATCTGCAGGTTATGGGCTATGAAATAGCCAAGGGATAAAGATGATTAAGGTGGATATCATGACCACTAGCCAAGAAACATTATGGTATGAATATTGTATGTGAAATTATATTGGTTTGGATACATTGCTATAATATGTGGACCAGTGCATGATTTCAGGTGATGACACTACCCAAAACGGAATAAACAATGACAAAACCCCCAGCAACACGGTGCCACTGTATATTCCATTGTAGGGTGTGTACCCTAGTTATGATTAGGAGGGGTGGAGGCATTTACCACCGTGTATCCTCCGAAACTTGAAGTCATGGGAGGACGGTCTTAGTTCATGCTCCCCAAGACATGTGATGATGACTGTCAGATGCCTCCTAGGGAAGCTTGGTCGAGATAGCGACACTTCTGCTTATGGGTTCTATTTGGAGTTAGGTCAATATAGTTGATGCTCCAAGATAGTCTAGCAGAGGAAGGATAGGAATGAAGATGGAAGTAAGTTAGGGAGGAAGGATGAGTAGAAATGGTTGAGAAGGTATGGAGATTTGTCTGTGGTGGAATTTAATGTTTTCCCTTCAAAAAAAAAAGAGAGAGAAATGTCTATATATGAATATTCATCATTATGTAACTAAACCACAGTTGTCTAAATAAAATTGTTGAACCGGATAATAGTAATTAAAGGATTTCTCAAACAATTGATTGGTTTGTTGTCTTTTATAAAAGACTAGTCTTGATGACTAGATTGGATGCATACATAAATTACTAAAGGATAATAGGTTTGATTATTAGTACATGCACGAGACTTGTTTGTACTAGCTACACATGCATTTCTTGTACATGTACACTAGTATGTATGNCCACAGTTGTCTAAAGAAAATTGTTGAACCGGATAATAGTAATTAAAGGATTTCTCAAACAATTGATTGGTTTGTTGTCGTTTATAAAAGACTAGTCTTGATGACTAGATTGGATGCATACATAAATTACTAAAGGATAATAGTTTTGATTATTAGTACATGCACGAGACTTGTTTGTACTAGCTACACATGCATTTCTTGTACATGTACACTAGTATGTATGAGTTTTCTTGACTTACTTACTGATAATGTCGGTTAATTGTTATGAATGTGTGAACCATGTTTCTTTTCCTTTGTACCATAAGATACCTTAACTTTAGGACGAAGTTTCCTGAAGGGTGGGTGTATGTAACAACCCTAGTTGAACATATGCTTAGGGATTATTAAGTAAAAAATTATTAGGTAATTAATTTTTCCTAACATGTTATTAACTAAACAAAGATTGGTATAATGATATTAATTAAATATTTATTAATTAATTAATGGTTATAATTTTGATTAATTAATTAATTAATTAATAACCTATTACATTCAATGACATTGGTATTAAATTTAAAAGGGTTAATAAATTTAATTGTTGAAATTAAAGGATTACGTATATGGAGGGGATAAGGAGCATTAATAATCAGATAAAACATTAATAATCGGATAAGGAGCATTAATAAACGGATAAGACAATGAATGTGGGGATAATGAAAGGGGAAGGAGGCATATGAGGGGGAGGCTTACAGAAGGAGGGGGGATGATTTTTGGAGGGTTCTCTTGGATTTGCTAGGGGGAGAGTTTGAGTTCTGCAATCGGGAAGGATCATTACAGGGGGCATCGGTTTGCTGGGGGTTTTGGGCACGGGAGTCAAGATTCCTTATGGTATCCTAGAGCTAGGGAGCCACATAGGCTCTGTTCCTAGTTGGCAAGGAGGAAAACTCGGTTTTGGGGCACAGTTTGGTCAAAGCAAAAGGCTGGGCAGAGCAGCAGGGAAAAGTAGCAGGGAGGACATTCAGAGGTCGGGAATTTAGCATCACACAGAAGTATTTTTAGGTATGCATTCTCATGAATATGTAATGGCTATTTAAAATTATTAGCATGTTGTTATTTAGATTTTTGTTGCTTATATGAATTTCTGCTACTTATATGATGAATGAAAGAAATTAATTAGAAGTAATTTTTATCTGTTTAAATTTATGAGTATTTTTAGGCTTAATTTAAAATTAGGTTCTTACACCCTCCCATAAGTATGATAAATGGTGCATATTCCATAAGTATTCTTTCCATAACATCTTCGATTTTCATGTCCTACAGAATCTGTCTACTGCCAAAACTCTTTTTGTCGATACTCCTGAGTCCTCATCTTGAACGCCCCCTCCTTCTGAGACAACATATTTAGGAAATACCACGGTTGTAGACCCCTCTTTTATTTTTATGGTTGTTGATTCTAATGCTACCTCGACTGCCCCTCCCTTCACCCAAAATTTCCAAATCAACTAGCCTCTTTCTACACTCATTATTGATAATGGCATCTAGAAGAATTTAGTAGTTCAAGATTTGGTGAACTGATTAAACGAACCCACAACCCCTCATCCCTCTCCTTATAAATTAGGGTGGGTTCATAAGGATTAAACTCATGTCATGGTCACACAACAGTGTGTCGTCACCTTTTCCATTGGACCTTTTTGTGATTTTGTCCTTTGTGATGTGTCTCCATTGGATTGTGCGGATATTCTTTTCGGAATTCCATACCAGGAACAACATGATTCCACTTATCATGCTCAAACCCATCATTATCACCTCAAAAAATTTGGTTGAACTTGTTTTCTTACCTCTTCTTCCCTTAAATATCCTCTACTACTCTCTAGCCAAGCTATCGTCCTCTAATTAAGCCTCAATAAATCCCTCTACTTATTCTCTGTGCACCTTATTAATCCAGATTAGACACTCGATTCCATTTCATTTGATCTGTCTATTGTTTTCTATGAATTTTTTGATGTGTTTTCCCCTCTGGAAGGCCTTCCACCTCAACACCCTATTGAGCATTTTATTGACCTCATTCATGGTGTTATTCTTCCTAATTCCCCTTCGAACCATTTGGCTCCTCATGATGCTAAGGAAATTGAATGATAACTGCAACAACTTCTCAATGTTGACCATATGTAACCCAAATGCTCTCCTTGTGCCTCCCCCACCTTCATTATTCCCAAGAAGGAGAGTGGCCAGTGTAATTTAGTCACCGATTAGTGCGCTCTCAACAAGATTACTATCCAAAATTGTTTTCCTCTATGTCGTGTCAAAGAATTTCTTGATTAGCTCAAAGGGGAAAATAATTTTACAAAGATGGATCCGACAACGGGCTATCACCAAGTGCATGTGGTTTCTACTGACACTTGGAAAACAACTTTTAAAACCACATTTTCTCTCTATGAATGGACGATGATGCCTTTTGGCCTCACCAACACCCTCATGTGTTAGGAATGAATGCAAGTCCTCCTTTTCCCAGAATTTTGTCTCTTATTTTGGGTTTGTCATAAATCATGAAGATTTCTATATTGATTTTTCAAAAGTTTATTCTCTATCAGAATGGCCCACTCCTTAGTCTGTGTTGACCCTTAAATTTTTTCTTGCTTGAATCAATTTTTATAGGAAATTCATTCTTCACTTCTCTCAGCTAGCCAAGCCCCTTCATCATTTGTCCAATCATTCCACTTTTCTTTGGACTCTGCTGGCTCAAGAGCAGTTCCACTTCCTTAAAAAGGTCCTTTGTTCAACAACTATCCTTTGTTTACGTGATCTTAAACAAACTTTTGAAATTGAGACTGATGCCTCTCAACTTGCAATTGGTGCAATTCTTAAACATGGAGGACATCCCATTTCTTATCATTCTAAGATATTGGTTCAAGCCAAACAACATTACATTACCTACGATATCTTCGGTAAGGAGACCATTCTTCATACTGATGATCACCCTTTGATTTTTATTTTTTCTCAGTCTAAGCTCCAATAACAATGTCACTTGAAGTGGGTTGATTATCTACAACAATTCCACTTAGTCATCAAATATAAGAAATGGGGCACCAATCACATGGTTTATCTTCTTAGTCGCCCCCCTCCTCATATACTTCAAATATTTTCTTTACGTTGTGTTTCTTATGAATATTGGAAGCCTCTGACCGTTTATTTAGTACCATTTGGAATACCTTGCAACAACCTACTATCATTAACCAAAACCATTTCCTAGACTACCACATTGAGGGTGAATGATTTTATAAGCTTGAAAAGCTATGTGTTCCTACTACTGATGATCACCTTTTTCTCATTCATGAAGCCCACATCTTCTATTATGGTGGGAACTTCAACATATTCAATGCCACTTGTTTTGGCATGCTTTACAACACCAGGTTGAGAAATTTATCCAACCTTGTACTTTCTATAGTCAACCTAAGTCGGCTAACCACAAGTGTGGCATGTATCAACCCTTACATATTCCCTCACGTCCCTGGGAATCTATCTATATGGACTTCATCACCGGTATTCCCATGAAATTCCATCATCATGATGCCATTTGGGTGGTTGTGTGTCACTTCTCCAAAATAACCATTTTTGCTTCTTGCACTAAGACTACTTTTGTTGCTCAAACTACGGATCTCCTTTTCACTCATGTGTGGACTCATTTTGGTCTCACCTCAAGCATTATCTCTGATTGTGATGCTCATTTGCTCAATACATTTTGGAAAAATCTCAGGTCTGTCTTGGGGTGTTACCTGAAATAATCCACTTATTTCCATTTTCGTATGAATGGAAAAAATGAAATTGTTAACCATAGCCCAGTCCATGACCTCTGCATTCATTTTACCAAATCTAAACAATGTGATGCCATCCTCCACATTATCTAGTACAGTTAAAATAGGGTAGTTCATATTTCTACTAGCTTGTCCCCTTATGAATGTTTCTTTTCTTATCAACCTACTACCCCCTATGAGTTTCGTTTATAGCTCCAACCTTCTGGTACTCCTCGAAAACAAAAAGAGAAAACCTCTACCTCATCTTTTTTGGAAACCTTGTCTCATAAACAAGATGAAGTTTCTAAGGCTTTATAAGTTTCCCAAAAACATTATAAGGCTCTNTTTCTACTAGCTTGTCCCCTTATGAATGTTTCTTTTCTTATCAACCTACTACCCCCTATGAGTTTCGTTTATAGCTCCAACCTTCTGGTACTCCTCGAAAACAAAAAGAGAAAACCTCTACCTCATCTTTTTTGGAAACCTTGGCTCATAAACAAGATGAAGTTTCTAAGGCTTTATAAGTTTCCCAAAAACATTATAAGGCTCTTCATGATGTGCAGAGGAAACCACTTTATTTTTCTCCTAGTGACAAGGTATGGTTTCACATGGAGGACCAACTCTTTCATTCCCATCATTATCACAAGTTGAAACCCCTTCACTATGGTCCTTACACATTTTTGCAGAAAGTTGGAGACAATTCGTATCACTTTGAATTTACACCACAATTGGGTATTCACGATGTGGTAAATGTTAACATACTCAAACGCTATGAGCCTCCCCTCCTGGAAGAATATGTCACCATTTCGCACCCCTTTGAGTTGGTTCCAGATTTCCAACTACCTCTCCTCCAGGACACAATACTAGATACATGCACAACCACTACTCGCAATCAAAATCACACTTCATTTAAAGTGGGTCACAAGGGTCAACCTCCATCCCAAGCTAAACAAATATGACATTCTTCCATGTCTCATTAGTTTCCGTAGTTTCTCACGAAAGTTGAGACACTTCAAGGATTAAACAGGGAGAAATTTGGCAGGCTAGAAAGAGCACTTCACAAGTAGGAGAGCACACATCTTGAGGCAGACCAACGTGGTGCTACCACAAAGGTGAACCTCCTTCCATATGGAGTTCACTTCACCACAAAGGCCATATGGAGCGCATCTCTACCTAGGTGGTTGGGCACAAGTCCCAACCACCAGGAACTGCTCAACTACAATAGTTGTTAGGTTTTTTGGGACCGTTTCTAGTTGTTGGTTAGTTAGAATTTCTCTAATTTTGATTAGAGCCATTATATGTTCAACCTATCCTATATAAAGGTTGCCTATTCTACTAAATAAGATGAATGGTTCATTTTACTTACTCATATTTTTTGTTGTTTTTGTCTTTCTCTGTGAATGTTCTTTGGATTTCTCTGTAGTATTACAAATCAACCCTCCTTTGATGTATCTCTTCATATCAAATTCATCAAATTATCTATGAGGGATATAGAAACCAACTAGTATCTTGGATATTACAGTCCTCAATGGCAAACACATTGCGATAGATAGTGGATTTACACCATTGACTTCTAATCAATTAATTGTATGAGTACATTGGGGTCCTCTATTAACACTTGATATATTGTACCAGGTACGTTGGGGTCCATTTTCATCATCGGTGATTCCCCTTTCATATGTTAATTGTATACCTTAATGAGTAGTCATCACAAAATTTAGACCATGCTCGACATCAACTCATTTATTTTCATGTTGTATAATTTCACCATTGTGGTTTGGGATAAACTACCATTGATAAATTCTAAGACATAATAAGATCTAAGTTAGAGAAAGAGATCCAAATACTATACCCAACAAGCAAGAAAGTATGCAATTTCCTAAGGAAAGGAAAATTGGCACTCTAGTAACCAAAGCACAAGAGTTTTGTAGCGCTTGCTAGTAGACTCTAGGGCAGTGTTAATAAAGTAACAACACTTTGAATTGAATTGTAAGGAGGTGCTAGTTCTAGGGAAAGTTTGAGAAAAATGCTCAAAAATCTCAATAACTTGGGAAAATTAAGTGAGAGGCTCTGTGAGACAACTTAGAAAAGACAAAAAATATATAAATACATATTAAATCAACAAATAGGATCTAAATATAGACAAAGGTCACGAAGAAACCAAGGAACAAACTGAAAATTTGTTCCCGAGTGGAGTCGTCAATTTTTTTTATGGAAATATTCCCCTGCAGATAGGTGAACTTTCCCTTGGATTACACAGCCTTATACCAAGATAGAAAAACACAAGTGGACACTAACATCCCTTTGAATTTAGTTTAACTAATCATAAAGAGAGAGAGGGAGAAAATGTGTGATGCACCTAGTTTCAAAGTTTTTCCTTGGTGCTTCCAATCCGAGCTTGATCTCTAAACTCCTTATCCCAACTTGATACTTGCAATGCAATCGGAAATAGAGAGAAACAAAGAACTCAACTTGATCCTCTATTCACACTTGATATATTGTACCAGGTACTTTGGGGTCCATTTTCATCATCGATGATTCCCTTGCATATGCTAATTGTATACCTTAATGAGTAGTCATCACACAGTTTCTACCATGCTCGACATCAACTCATTTATTTTGATGTTGTAGAATTGTACCATCATGGTTTGGGATGAAGACATTGGTTTTGGGACCACATCACTTCTTCACATCACCACTCCCAAGTTGTGATGAAGTATATCACTTCTATATGAGTACTTTGAAGACTTTGAGGGCACTCTTCTTAGTGCTCATTGTCTTCCTAATGTATACATTGTGACATATACCCACCTTGTACTTTCTGGTGGCTATGATCATTACTTATTTTACATGGATCCACCATGTATTATTTTTCATGGCCATGGTCTTGCATTTCATGTCATGGATCCACAGTGTATTTTTTTTGCAGTCATGATTTGATTCTCTTATGGATCTAGGGATGTCTACCTTGGGGATGATTTATATATGTGTATATCCTTGGTGTTTGATTATAGTTAATCCTCATATTCTTGATCTCTTTTCTCTCTCCTCAGGTTGTCTTACATTTATGACATTTTATTATAATTTGTTTCAACCATCCATTCATTTATTGACCTCACACATTAGGGGACATGTGTTATATCCTTAATTCCCACCCTACATTGTTAGGAAGAACCTACAAGAGATAAAAGATGAGACACATTATTTTTTTCAAAATTCAAT
>SNQJ01S0073024.1:132877-142913 GCA_010110895.2 Picea sitchensis | reverse complement strand
AAGGTAAATATAGAAGGGGTGAAGACAAAAGTTGACTTTGAGGTCATAGATATTATGGATGACTTAGATCCATATCCTTCCTTGTTGGGAATTTATTGGGCCTTTGATAATAATGCAGTGTTGAATTTGAAGAAGAGACATGTGTCATTTGAGACTGACACCTGCGCCTAGTAGCACCTCTAGATCCATATCAAGGGGACATATAATGATCCAATGGATGAGGATGCATGGAGCTCAATCATTGAAAACATCTATAAAATTATTGGGCATAGGGAGGACTACATAAATCCCATCGCAAATGGAGAATTGAGTTGGCAAAGTGTCAATTCTTATGACACTGAATCTAAATATTCTATGGAAAGGTGGTATTAGAAGCTATATGAAGTGTTAATAAGAAGGTGCACACATATCTCTGCAAAGGCACATGAGGAAGAGTTTTCATCTTATCGATATGATGGCTCGAAATTGGTGGAAACATTTATACATGGATACAACATATTCTCAAACATCACAGGGCTCACACTCTTGATATAGTGCTCGTAGGAATTCCTATGCGATGGTGGGTTGAAAATCAGGAACCTTATCGTGAATGGGAAGTTTTCGAATCATCCATGTAGGAAATATTTAGACCAGATGTATAAATTCATTGATACAGTTTCCATTGCGAAAGGTGTTGAATATCTAAACAATAGCATATCATGTGCAACCGGTATATGAATGTTCGACACATGTTTCCCAAGAGACACCCTATCTCCTCAGTTCCCCAATTTTACACTAGGAAGATAAAGAGACCCTCAATACCCCATGAAAATATGTTCCCTACATGGTTCTTCCCCAACCCCATTGAGCCAACATACGACTTGGGAATCACTGCATAAGAATTGGTTAGTCAATGGATCTTACCAGAACCAAAACTAGATAAGCCTAGTCCCATACCTCCCTGGAGATACCTGACTAGTTACGCCCACATGAGAAAACATTGTGACCCATGAAGGGTCACTTTGTCCAACTAAGCCATCATTTAAATATCTTCGAGGTGCACAGGAATATGCCTGGTACGCCTGGAGATTAAAACTCGTTCATGTGGCATACCATATAAGATATCATTAACTTAGAATATTTGTTGGCAAAAACAGATTTGTGATCATAATGGTCGATGTGATAGGTAGTTCTACCATGTCAACTTCCTCCCATTTTGGGAATTTAGAGTAAAGTTCGACTTAATTACAGGGACTAGAAAAAATCCCAGAATTAATGTGACCATTGTTGGTCAATGTCCAACACGACCAATATAATGGCTAGAATGGGACATGGTACTGGATAACTCAAGGAAAAGACAGGACAATAACTCATCATGCATGACAACCCAGGAATCATTTTTGCTTCCAACTTTTAAGAAGCAGCACTGCATTTCAATTTCTTACCTCTTCTCTACATTCCTTACGCACTCCTTCATCTCCTTCATAGTAAAGCATTCACAGATCCCAGTATCATATTTTTCCTGTGACATTATAGCCTCATTCTCACCATCTCTAATATGTCCTCGTTGATCAAGCCTCGTGCACAACCAAAGGCTAAGGCTATGAAGGAACAATTGATTATTGATCCAGTGCTACCCTGCGGTGTCCCATTCGAAGTCCATACATTCAGAAAGGTGTCCTTACTCAAACGTGTTGACTATAATGTCCAGAATCCCCATCAGTTCCCTGAACTTCAGGTCAAAAAATACATAGAGGTCATCCAATGAGAAGATGAAATTGAAAGAGAGGTGATGCAAGAGTAGGTGAGACCCCTCAATAAATCCCAAATTCTCTCCCTTCTTGAATTTCCACATTTCAATCGGGCTTAGGATATTTAGTCATGTGTTCATTTTATCTTCACCAGAATGCATGGGGGTTACCTTTGGCTGGACCATCCCTATCTTATCGACCAAGCCATTACAAATTGGATTTTTGGTCTTCCTACTTTCTGCGAAGATCTGACGGCTAGTCTCAGGGAAAAGGATGCATCACAAGAGGAGGTTTGTTCCAAATATGGAACACGTAGGGGAAAGCGCGGGGTTGTAATCCCTGAAATTAATAATTAGGCTATCAATTTTTCAACATAGCTACTTTCACTTAAACTTATTCTCAAATGTTCGAAGGATGAATGCACTATCAAAGTCGTTCTCATGGTATAGCTCTTTGTTGATGGGATTCAGATGGCTTGGGCCCCCTACTTATTTAAGGAATTCCCCATTGATTTTTTAAACACTCAGGATGAGGGGAAATAATTTCCTTACATTTGGGACCTCATGTTACTGGGCACGGTACTATCATGACCACCCCCCAGCTTTGAAATTGACATGGAAAATCCCCCCTCACTTCTTTCTCCTCGTTTCTTACTGCTCTAGAATTCCAAGAATGTTGACGTTCATGCTACAATATCTAAAGCCTTATGTTAATGGTACACACATTTTGTCAATGATTATGTTGATAAGGTCTACATCCCTTTCCACATATTCAATAGGTATGAGTGTCATCTTCAATTTAAATGTAATTTCCATTATGTGATCCTCTTTCCCCACGCAACTATGGGCAATACGAAATCATTTCTCCCCTTCTATATTATGGAAATGGATATCATAGAGGGGGTTTCTAATTGTCTGGTAAAATATCAGCCTCCCTTCTCATAGGTACAATATGAATTTTAGAAAAGGAAAAAGAATTTCCATGAACAAAATAGGGCCACCACTATTGTCCTAAATCGAGATAACATAAATCCATCCATAGATCAGGAGTCTCCCACTTCATCTGGACACAACTAGAGCACTGATGGATCTGAATCCAACACTGCAGCTACCAAAAATTGAATGGGTGACCAAAACTCATACCAAAACTCATATTGACATTGACTCTAGCTCAGAAAGAGATTGCTCATATTCACCCCGAGTGATCCTTGTTGAATAAAATGTTACCTTTCCTTTGAACCAATCCAAACTCCATTTTGATTCTAGCAAACACTAATGAACAACTTCCCAAAATAAAATAGAGGTGGGTTCCCCCACTCAGAGTCGACAAGTAGAAAAGCTAATGATGCGAAATGTGGATACTTTGGACCAATAATTGGCTATGCCCTCTCTAATAGAATCTCCATCCCCAACAAACCAATACATTGATGCTCCTAGAGTTAGTCAACACAGAGTGATAAGAATCAACCCCCTTGTTGTCATCCCATTGGCCTCAGTCAGAACAAAAATTCACCTATCACAAGTCCCTACTTATGAAATCAAGAGCTTTATCTCTACTATGGTGCATGAACTGGGGGAATGTCACCAAGATATCTCCCATGAATAGGCCCAACTACACATTCAATTTGACCAAGAATTCTCTAGTCATGTCGCTACAAGATCTCAATTAAAACAAGAATCCCATGCACATCAGTAAATTGAAGCATCTCGAGAAACTTTATAGGGCTTAAACATGGATGAAGTGGTTGTGCATATTGAAACTCGCGGACAATATGAAATCATCCTCAATATTCACATTGATATGGTCACTTCTCTTAACAAATCCTACTCCCAAGTTTACCAACATCAATAAGTTCAACAAGAGATTACACCCTTAAGGAAACTGAAAGAAGTCATCGAGAATGTTCAGGTCCTACAATATCAAAGTCTCTAACTTTATGCATGGATTCAACATGTAACGCTGGAGGAGATAGAACTACATAGGTATATTGTTCATGCTAAAGTATTCATCCAGGATGGCCGAAACCGTGCCTAGAAGTTTTTTGTGTTGGCCAATCAAAGATTTAATTTGTGGGAACACTTACAAGCTCCTCTTGAACTAACTACTATCCATTATCAGGTTCACGTGGTTGAGACAGAGGTGGCCCAACAAAAGAGATATTTGGCCTCTTTACCTTCTGGGGAGCGCGTCACTGAGATATTAGCAATTGCAGCAAAAATGGAGATAATTGTATCTTGGGATAAGCAACAAAGTATGTTTGAGATGATTGCTTATGCGACCGATAAGGCCTTTTTCTCGTTTACATAACTTTTCGACGTACAAGTTGTTGTTGTCCATCTCATTGAAAAAATCAATACAACTGATCTGACAACTTCTTAGGTCATAAAAGTTGAATTTGAGGCCATTATTCAGCTCACATAGTATCTCCAGGGATACATTAATGAGTTCAAGTGCCTCTTTCAAAATCTCATGCAGTAACTCATAATCATTGGCATGTCCATTGCAACAGTCATTCCATGAAGTTGTTGGCTCAAGGATGAGCCAAATAATAGTGGCAAGGGGTTGTTGGCACCCAAATATTTGGGTTAATCTCGCATGTCTGCACAAACAAATTTGTGCACACTCCTTCCAAGTTTTTTGCATGCTCCTTCATATTTTTGTACATTCCCATTCCATTTTTTCATGCACCTAATCTAAATGTGTGAAGAAGGACAAGAAGTTCACATCAGATCGAGATTTATCAGTGGCATCAAAAATAAAGAATATATACACCGAAATCAAGAAAGGAATCATTGGGAAATATTCTCGAATGATTACTACCAGTATCACAAGGGAATGTGGAGATGACAGAAGATGAGTTGGTAAGACAATTAATATTTCCATGATTCTAGAAGGCTAAGTGGATTGCAAGCAAGTGCCAGAAGTGTACAAGACATTTTTTTTAGTAGAGTGAGTGGAGCATAGAAAAACGAGATAGAGATCCCAAGAAGAGAAAGCTATAAAAGGAAGTAGTGACATCGAAAATAGAGTTAGAGAGTTAGACACTTTCTTAGAAGATAGATTCAGTTATTTTTTGTTCTGTGTCGAGCTCACTCTAATCCTTTGAAATGTTGTAATGCTTCTAAATATAAGTATGGGTTTTTCATGTGTCTAAGGTCTAATGAATGTGCATGGAATAGTATGTTGTAAATCTAGGGAATTATCTAAAGAAGACATGAAACCATGTTTATATGAATTATATTTTTCTTAATGTGTTATGGAATCGAAGGAATAATAAATTTGTAGCAGTTCTAATTGATCATGTATCATTCATGTGTTATTTGGATATGTGTGTGTATTTTTTCACTTATTGATCAATAGTATCTTGAGGTTAATGGAGTGCTTGAATATCATCTCATATGGATACTTGTGTATTTAATCCTTCATCCTTGTCACAAGATCAGATGGTTTATGTGATCCTCATTGTGTCTCAGGTCAAACCTTCTTCAACCTTGGATGAAGATTGATATCTTGATGATTTGGGTTTTTGGTTGGTCGAATCTAGAAAAACCATAGGTATAAACTCCCCAGCATTAAGAAGGATGCATGCAAGCGTGAAATAATGCCAACACCCACCAAAGACTTCTCCTTCTATACGAGTGGACAGAAATTGGAAGTTTAGAAACCATGGTCCACGCCCTTAGCAGAACACTAGTTTTAAACCACAAAAGGGAACTACCAGTAAACGATCGTGTTTTGGTCCAGCTGCAAAGACTACTCTGCATTGCAAGATGCACAAAAATACGATGCTCTCATTCCAGCGTGCTTCAACAACTTATGGATCCATCTCACAACCCATGAAATTTTTATTTTGTTCAAGTGGAAGGAGGATATTTAGAGCTTCGAGTGGTCACTCTCAATCATCATCCACTGCAATACCACCATTGTTACCTCATATAACTATGTAGTGTTTGGTATATGTCTAAACCCTAACATCTTTCAATGGTAGGGATAATGTATTTTTTATTGTTTCGATATCTAATAGCTCGATGCCTCGTTGAAAAGACGATAGACCTATGAATTTTCATTCACTCAAATGGCATATGAGAACAGAGAATCCACCAGAGGTGCAAACTGGAAGGTAGATTTATAGAGATGTTTCTGCATGGGAATGATAAATTCCTAAGCGACAGAAACATTCGACCTAAACATACGTGTAGGTAGATGGACGCATAGACTAGCTGGTAGAGGGGCATGTCATATGTGTTTATTCACATGGAGGTTTCTCAAAGGCTATGGACAATTACCATATTAAATTTTAGGCCCTAATAACTAGGTACTTTGATATCATTGTTAGACTACGCGGGGTGGAGATGGATAAGCATGAGTTGTATTATTCATTAATATGGTACATCTATAAATATATTTCGGGGACAACCTTTGGATTCATCTTCCAACAGAATTAAGCACGGACTCCCGGTGTTGTGATTAGTTTCATATTCCAATTTTAAATATATATATATATATATATATATATATATATATATATATATATATATAAGAGATAATAAATTTAAAAAAACTAAACAAATTTAAAATTTGGCCGTATCAATATTGACATTAATATTAAAATCTAAAGATTTAAAAGAAATAGGAGCGATGCGTTTGTGGTGGGAGTTCCTGATCCAGGCCCTGCAGCATCCCCTCCCATGCCCCCATTCCCTCCCCTCCCCACTGCTTAGAGGGGTGGGTGAAGGGAATGGGCCCTTCTACCCCTCCCAAAATGGAGGTTGTTTCTTTAAGTAGTGGCATCTCAGGCCTCTCCTCTAATCGGAGAGAAATAGAGATAAACCATGAGGAGGGGAGAAAGGTGGAGAGGAGGGAGACAATGCAATAAATCAAGCGGAGAGAAATAGGAATGGCGCCATGAGAGGGGGGAGAAGGTGAGAGGGAGGGGGTATGTGCAATAAATCAAGGAGAAAAGTGGAGGGTCGTGGCAGGTATTTGAGGGTGTTATAATCTCACGTTCCTTGGTAACCCTCACCTTGTCATATTAAGGGAGATGGCCATTCTTAGGAGTTGACCTCCAACTAAATATGCACTGATCACTTCCACTTTGGATTCCATATCCACTTTTCATGGACAACTATAACCAATGTGATCTCGTGGTTTTTAGTTTGTCCCATATACAAACTTATTTATAGATGGTCCTTTAGATAGGTCTATCATTAGGAGAGATCATGAAGATCATTCATGCTCTTATGGTGTGTGCATGTTGTGCTTCAGTGCAACAATGTATTTAGACATCACCACTGCTCTCGGGTAATATATTTTCTCCTCTATTGTTTCTTACTTATCCCAAAAAAGGGTGGGGGAGTGATTTCAAGGTTTGTTTTAATTTTGTAAAAGGAAGGTGATTGGGGAATTTTTTTATTATTATTTTTCTTTTAATTATGTTATTTTTTCATTTTCATTTTTTAATTTAAAATACATGTTTCCCCCCTATTTTTTATTTAGTTTTATTTTTTTTCTTCAATTGTTTTATTTTTTTAATGATTTGTTTGCAATAGTGAAGGTTCTTAGGCCACGGTTTCAACATTGTTGCAATTTTAAGCCAAAAAAGAGGGGTTGTTACTAATAGCACATATTTTCAATTCAGAGGTTGATTTTAAGATTTTTTGTTGCAACTGTGCTAGTGGTCAAGACCATGGTTTCAAACAAGTAGTAATTGTATCTTCAAAAAAAAGAGGGGTGCCACTAGTCACACCACTTTATGATTCAGGAGTTGATTTTAATATTTTTGTTGCAACAATGTTGCCTATTGAGGCCATGATTTCAAGTAAGTCGTAATTTTAGCCCCAAATTAAAAATAAATAAATAAATAAGTTGCTACTAGTAATACCACTTTTTGATTGGAGGGTTGATTTTAAGGTTTTTATTAACAACGTTATGGGCCTTTATGCTCGTGATTACAAAATGCTGTAATTTTGTTGTAATTTTAATTTTATGTGTGTGTGTCTATTATATATGATGATCATGATCATGATCATGATTAACGTCCACTGAGACCATTTAGTCTATCGGACCTTAAGAAGGTAATAGATTACTTCAATTTCTTTAAAATTGTATTTCTATGCTAAAAAAACATTGAGAGAATATTTCCAATATCAACATAGATTTGATGACTTAGGAGGTTAGGAAGGTCGGTAATGTGGTAGGTGTTTTTAAATTTGGATCTAATATGGGTATAGGCAAGGAAATCCAAGAGGAAGTGTTTTTCGTCTTCTACCTTCTTAGTGTCACAAAGGTGACAGATTCTCTCATCCCAGGGTGTTTGGAAGTTATCCAACGCCCAGTTTCACTATGTAGATCTTGAGAGTTTGTTCTTATTTTGGCAATGTTGATTTTCTTCTTTGCACTTTTCAAAACTGAGAGGTAATTTTGATCTTCTAAATTAGGGTTGAACACCTCCTAGTATCTTAATTTTCTTTTATACAATAATTCTTTATCACACCACATATTCTCCTTAAATTTAGAAGTGATAATATTTGTAATATTATCGATATTTTTCGTGATGGATTCTTCTTGTATTCCCCAATGATTTAGCCAACATTTGACATGTTTATGCCATCCCCTCTTGAGCAACTAGTGGTTTTTTCTAGAGTTTGAAGCAATTTTTTGGAGCCTCTTGTCATCCATGTTTTTTATCTTGTTCTTATACGTTAGATATCTAATCATAGAAATTCTCTCAATGGGGGGAAGGCTTGCTTCTATGAGGAGGATAGGATGGGGTGTATTTCCCTTAATTTTGAGAAAATCAAGTCCATTTTTTAATCTCTTTATGCATAATTTGAAGAAACAAATTGTGGATCTAAGTTCCTCTCTAAAAAATATCCAAATTCAAAAAAAATCAAATCAAATCAAAGTCTGGAAAGTGAATATATAGTTGATTTAAAATCATCTATTTTAGAGTTTTTCAATGACATCTAAAAGAATTTCAGAGTAGACATATTTTCACCAAGTGCACATATTGCATCCAAGGCAATGCCAGTTGAAGTAAAGTGATATGTAAATTGTGGTGGATATTCCACTAGAAAATTTTGTCACGACAGATCTTACAAGTTTTTACAAAATCTTTGTTACCATACAAAACACTAAAATAAGTTGAGACTGGAAAATAAAATAAATCTAAAAAAATACCACACCATACACATAATGAACACAAGATGTAACCTCAAAAACCCAATATAGGAAAACTTAGTTGAAAGGAGAGTACTAAGTCTCGTTTTCTTTTCTCAAATTTAAAATGCAGATACAAAAAGGTGAACTCACTCTAGAGTTGTCATTGGAACTATAACCTATATGGTTGTTATAGGGTCTTCTACTTCCTCTTGTGTGCCTCAATATCCTACTCATTTCCTCTGCTCAACTATAGAATAGTAAATCAATACAACAATAATGAAACTCCTTCCTATCTTAGTAGCCCAATATATAATAATGTCATGGCATTCATCTAAGGTTATGGTTAAGGTTTTTGCATACCTCAAATCCAAGTTAGGGTTAAGTTTTTGGACCCTCTAGAATGTTCTTGAAACTCCACTTGTGTGAGTATCGGGACATGACGTGGAATCCTCTCAATAACACGGTGTTCAATCAGATAGGTAAAATTATGGGAGGCATAACTTCCTCACGTGAACTCTGATTGAGGTGATATTTGCATTGTTGGTGATGTCTTGATGCATAGAATAGC
Source organism: Picea sitchensis (assembly GCA_010110895.2). Classification (NCBI taxonomy): domain Eukaryota; kingdom Viridiplantae; phylum Streptophyta; class Pinopsida; order Pinales; family Pinaceae; genus Picea; species Picea sitchensis. The sequence goes on along the minus strand of SNQJ01S0073024.1, from coordinate 133,454 downwards.
ATTGATAGGTTGGGAACTTGGTTCAAAATGTTTTCATACCAAAAACATGTCAGTTAATGCCTCAAAAAAACTACATAATGTTTTGGACCCTAAATCACCAAAACAAGACCTACCTCTAAAATGGACCCTACAATCCAATAGCTCCAATTTTTCCACCTAAAAAGTACCAAAATAGATGACAAATTATATAGTGATACATTTTGGATAATACCTCCAACATAGTTACAAAGTTGACAAGAACCCTCCTAATTTATTGTTTTTCTAAATATTGCATTTAATCGTTGTTGTTATCCTCGTTTCGAAGAGTGGTACTATATGTAGCACCCTTTTTTTTCAAGGTCAAAATTATCACCTTTTGCAACCATGGCCTTAAAAACCTCATCATTTTTCCAAAAAAAATATTTAAAACGACCCCCAAATTGAAAAATGGCACCGACAGTGGCACCCCCTTTTTTCGGGGGTCAAAATTACAACTTATTTGAAAGGATGGTCTTAACAAGATGTATCATTGCAACAAAAACATTAAAATCAATCCCAAAATAAAAAAGTAGCACTCCCAATAAAACCTCCTTTTTTT
>SNQJ01S0073024.1:119711-132809 GCA_010110895.2 Picea sitchensis | reverse complement strand
GGGGGGGGGGGGATTGCAACTTATTTGAGACCCATGGCCTTGACAATCGGTTCCCTTACAACCAAAACCTTAAAAAAACCCTGAATCAGAAAGAGGTGTTATCAATAACACCCTCGTATGTTTTGGACTTATAATTGAAACATTTTTTAAATAATGGCCTAAAAACCTTATGCTCTGCAAATAAAATTATTTAAAAATGGGAAAGACCAAAATATGGGAAAAATAAATAAAAATAGAGAAAAAAAACTAAGGAAAAAACCCAAATCAAGGAAAAAAAACAAGTTATTTTAAAAACAAATTACTTGGTTTCTTCTATAAAGTATGCTCTAAATATAAAAAAAACAATCTTCTCCAACCCTCATTTTAACACACACACACACACACACACACACACACACACACACATATATCAAAACTATAAAAAAATCACTTGTGGGGGGTGATTCCTGAAATATCGCCATGTACCCAACCCACGACCCCCCTCCTCCCATGCCTACCCCCCAAAGCAGTGATGACCACTCCTTTGGGGATTTTAAAGTTGTCGCTCAAATGAGAAGCATGCTAGGCCATCGAGAACAGGTGGAAGGTGCCACCCCTATGCTCACCCCTAAAGGAGTAGTAGACACTCCTTTGGGAGGTGAGTGAGGGAGAGGGTCATAGGTGGGGGTGTGGGGTACAAGACACAATTTTTGGAATCGTACCTCCCCACCCCCACCCAGTAGTTCCTTTGGGGGGTAGGTGAAAGGAGTGGGAGGAGGGAGGGGGAGGGGAATTCATGGGTGGGGGCATGGGGTACAAGGGGAAATTTTAGGAAAACCATCACCCCCCCTCCACACACACAAGTGATGTTTTTTTCTATTTTAATTTTTTTTAGTTCTTTTTAATGTTTTTTCTCTATTCTTTTAAACTGCATTGTTTTTATATTTTTCAATTCCAATGTTGATTCTAAGTTTTTTATTGAAATGGTACAGGTTGCTAAGACCATGATTTCAAAGAAATGGTAATTTTGACCCTTGAACAAAAAGGGGGTGTCGCTTTTGGTTTTTGTTAGAAGTATTATGAGGTTTTAAGGCCATGGTTACAAGCAGCGGTAATTTTGACCTTGAAAAAAAAGGTGCTACTGATAATGCCATTTTGTATTCAGATGTACATTTTGGTGTTTTTTATCCAAAAAGATGGGTTTTTAGAGCTAGAGTTCTCATTTTTAGGTCATAGTTCTCATTAAATCAATAACTATGTTCTCCCCATTTCAGGAGGTTTTTGGTTCCCAAAATATTTTACTAAAGGAGGTGAGAAAAGTTTACCTCTACCTTCTCCTTTGAGACCATTTGGCCTTTCCTAGAAGTTGTCCCTTCAACCCAACCTGTCAAATCATGTTTCCCTAGGCCTTGTACTTTTCTTATGACCTCTTCAATTTCTCATGTGCTAACAAATGGATCTTCCTAATATTATTAATGCATATGTCATTCCTTCAATTATTTTCCTATGTTGTCTTCCCTTTCTCCTCCCCATTTTCCACATGCAATATCTATGGGTGAAGGTGGAAAGTATCCTAAGCAAGTTTCAAAACAAGATATACTAGTGGAAGTGTGGACTGTTTAATAATAAGAGCGTTGAATATAAATCAAATTTTCATCCCATGTACTTCGATTCCTCTGATTGTGACCCCTCAAATGCTAAACCAATGTCATGTTCAATACTTATGTTTTCCCATCTATCCATGGATGGAAATTTGTATATCTCTTCAATATTATGTCCATCTTCTCCCAGAGTGTAGTCCAAAAAGATATTAAAAATATGGTATCTCTATCTAAGATGATGCTCCTTGGTACCCCAAAGTGCACCCAAAACTTTTTGAAGAACATGTTCTCTACATCTTATTCCTTGATGGTATTTTTACAAATCATGAGAATGCACATCTTATTAAACATGTCCATTACCAAAAATGGATAGTCATGTTCCCTCCTGGTTCTTGGAAAACTACCCATGAAATCCATATGTATTCTCTCCCATGTTATAGTAGATACAAGAGATGGTATAGACCTTGCTTCTTATTACTAGGTTGATCAATGCAACAAAGTATGCAGATTCTAATAAACCAAACTACATCTTCTTTGATTTTGCACCCATACACATACCTCTGTAAGTTGGAAAATCTCTTGCCAACACCAAAATACCCTACAGCTTTGGAGGCATGCATCTATCTAATAAGTTGCAATATTTCACATTTACAACAATATAGCTTGTCTAGCTTGTAGCAAAACACATCCTATAGATGATAGTCAATGTTTCTATCACCTTCTTTTACACAAACTTGGCCTTGTAACTACTGAAACGTCTCCTTGAAGTCCTCATATTTTGTGTATCTCTCTTTGTATGCATGGGTGAAACGATCCATGTGCATAAGAGTACCCAAGGTTGTGATATTAGTGAGGGTGGTATTAAAAACATCCCTTCCAACTTATTAGCATTTCCCTTCTTATACTTGATGATAAGATGAAATTTGTTTTTTTAAGAAATCTGGAAAAAAATTTATTAAAAACCTCTGCAATAAGTCTCGCGGAACAAGAGATTACAAGTCCAAAAATATGTCTTTTAAAATATGGAAAAAATAGATTGGAAACTAACTAAAATTCCATGAAAACTAGACACTAGATTCAGTTCATACAGTATTCCTAAATATCCCCTGTTATACATTCTTTAGAACACCCCTAAAATCAAAATGCAAAAACTTAACATCAAGAAATTATGATGTTGGAGGATCGTTCCTTTATATCTTGACATTAGCAGGCCCTGATGGAGAATTTAGGTCTAGAATGTTCAGTTGAGGATATGTGGAAGAGGCCTCATCTGATATCACTATGGTTGTGATGACTAATGACAAGGAGTTAGCCCTGGAGCGCATCTCTTCAACTTCATACTGGATATTTGTGCATTTGTCAGGGAGCTATTATTGAAACTTCCTATGTTCTACCGAAACCTCCATTGTAGTAAGAACCTGTGCAAACAATAATTTAACTTGAATTTGAAGAGCCTAAACCAAATTCACTAGGTCTAAGTGATCATCTTATTGAGGATCTCTTCTCCAACATGCACTTTTTGTGCTTCTCTTGCCCATGACCCGAATTTCGATATCTATGTCTATACCAGTGACTTTTTTTGTAACCACAAGAAGATGATGTATCAATTCCAAATGCTTCCCTGAATCCACATATGTCTATGTAATTCCAAAATGTTCTCCTTTTAATTTATATGTTCATCATGTGATGGGTTGCAACCATGAAGGATGGTTTTTTTCATCCATCAAATCCATTAAACAAGTGATACACTCACATAGAGCGATTGGTTGACTCAGAGATAAGGTACCATCATTTCCTTGCATGGATGATGTTGCAGGAAGTTGGGGTGATGCAAATACTGTGAATGGAAGGAAAAAATATATGAGGCAAGTAGAGAAAGAATCCAGGGGAAGTAACAAGACCTGTGTGGATAAGAAATGGGAAAGAACCCAACTGAGGTAAGGGGATGATACATTCATGTCTGGGGAAGGGAGGGGAGAAGAACTATGTAGGATGCCCATGTTTGGCCAATGGAGAACATGAAATGGAAAAAAGGAAGTGCCATGCATCGATGCTATAATAAAGGTGAGAGAGGAGATAGTTGTGGGTCATGGGCGGAAGGGAGCGACAGGAGATATGCTAACTCAAAGGTCCCCGATGGAACCCCCACACCGAATTGGACTAGGAACCATGATGAAAGTCATGGGATATGCTGAAAATAGGCATTCCCATTAATACATGTTGTTCCAATGGTGTCTTTAATATCCAGATTGGTTTGACCATCAGTAATCACATTTTTATGATGGATAATGTGGTAAGGGGATAGAGTGTGGAAAGCTTTGAGCTCCTAATGGATTCTCATAAATATATCTCTCAATTTCATATCCGACAACAAAAATTTCATCCTCACATGGTTAATGACCATTTTCGGATCTATCAATATTGATATGGAATATAAACCTTGTTTTTGGGATAGTAATAGTCCTTGAAGAAGATACTACACCTCTTCTTGATTATTAGTTTCATTACCAAGGATCCATGAGAAAGTAAGTCTAATATTATCTCCTGGGGAGAAAATAACCCCAACCGCACCTGCCATCCCGAGATGACAAGATGAAATTGTTGTAAAATCCCCTCTACTTGTATTGTCTTATTTATTGAATATGACTCTAGGCCTACAAATATTTCAAGTGGATAGTGATCAATGTGGAGATTGTTTCCCTACCCATCAAATAGTGATTCCATTTCTTAACAACATTAACTAGGGAATATAGTTCATTTTCATATGTAAAGTAGTTCAAGGCTCTACCATGGAACATTTCAAAATGATAGCATATTGGCTTACCACCCTGAATCTATACTACTCCCATATCATATCCATTTGCAACCATCTCCACTTTGAAATTCTTCTACAATTTAGGCAATGAAAAAATAGGTGCTCAACTAATATTTAATTTTATCTCTTCAACAACCCTTTGTTGATTCTTTCCCCATTGGAAAATTATACCATCATTGTTTATGGCATGGAGTGGTGTAGCTACAAGTGAAAATGATGCTATAAACTTCTAACATATGTTTCCCCCACAAATATCCTAACTTAGGCAAGATTGGTAAGAGATATCCACTTAATAATATCCTTCATCTTTGTAGGCTCGGTGTTTTGTTCCCCTCCACCAATAACATACCCCAAATACACCTAGGACTATTGTGTAAATTCACATTTCTTAATTGTTTTCCAGTAGGGGATGGTTTTTCAAGGTCTCTAACACATGCATGAGATATGAGATATTCCCTTCCCAAGTATATTTATAAATCAATATATCATCTAAGTACACTATTATAAAATAATATAGAAAGGGATGCAATACACCATTCATCAAACACATAAATGTAGTTTCTACATTACATAAACCAAAAAGAATTACCAACCATTCATATAGACCTTGCCTCCTTTTGAAGGTAGTCTTCTAAGAGTTTTCTTATCTTACTTGTACCTAGCGGTATACCGATTTGAGATCCATTTTGGTGAATTACTTAGCATGCTATAGTTGATATAATAAGTCATCGACCCTAGGCGAAGGGTATTTATTCTTGAGGGTGATATTATTCAAATCTCTATAGTTGATGCACATTCTCAAAGTACCACCATTCTTAGATACTTATGATGATAGGTGAACCATAAGGTGAGGTCCTTGGTTGAATTACACACTGCTCCAATAGTTGTTTCAATTGTTTATTCACTTCATTCACTTCCAAGATGGACTCTTTGTATAGTGTGATGCTCGATAATTGGGAGTCAGCGAACAATTGCATCTCATGCTCCACTTCCCTCTTAGTTAGTAACCCTTCAATATCTTGGAACACTTCTTTATATTCTTTCAAAATCTCCACTAAATTGTGTTTCTACTCTTAATTACATCCCTCCAAAGATACTTCATTTTTATTGATTCATATCCGTGTTGATTATGTAATACCCCAGTTTTGATCTTGAAACTAGTGATGTATATGATGAATAGATAAAGTGAAAATAGGGTAATATGTAAAATTTTGCATGGAATAATAGTAAAAAATGCAACATAGGTTGCATAAGGAGAAGGACAAAATAATGGGAAGCTATGTTTCCACAAGAAGGGAAATAAAGGGGGCTTAGGGGCTAATAGAAAAATAATATTATTTTGTTACTTCCCTCTATTCTTTAAACTTAGCCTTATTAAAAGTTTCCTTATGGTTTCCCTAATTCCTTTTAACCTTGGAGTTTGTGGTGAAGAGAGAGATGGGTACTTCTTATTAAGGCACGTCCTCTCTCCCATGCATGCAAATATAATTCATGATTTTTGGTCATGCAAAGGGGGGATTGGTGTTCATTATTCTGGGAAGATTTTTCTTGTTGAGTTTAATATGATTTATGAATGTTATAATAGAATTATGGAAACATATTCTATGAAAATATGTGTAATTATGACTATGTAAGGGAATTGTTGTTATTGAGAAAATTTGATTATAATTGATAATCCCTAGAATCCCAACAGAGGGATTTCTTGGCCAGTCTATGTTAGAGCCCTAGAGGGAAGGGGGGTAGCCTAAGGAACTACATAGGAGAGAAGGGGATCACATTCATTGGGTTGTGAAGGTTGATGGGAAAGAGGGCTAGTGGATTTGGATAGATGTAAGAGTTAACAGACTGTAAATTTTGGAAATTAGGCTATGCGAAGAGAGCTAGAGCTAGCCATAGGTAATTTGGTCCTTGTGGATTCATAGTCTCGGCTTAGAGGTGGCCTCTATTGCAGATAAATTAAGTACAATAGAGATCCTATGGTTGGGTGGAACATCCTTCTTTTTCAATTAGTCGGTGGTTAATTTCTATAAAGATAAGTGTTTATGATTTATTTATGAATATGTTGAGTTAATGTTGTTTATATCTTGAATTGAATTAGAATCTAGTTTTTTCAATTCTCTTTTCATGTTAAATCTTGCATATGTAAACTATAGTTTCATTGTGCACTAAATGATTTAATTATATTTTCATAATTCTACATTGTTATGTCTACATGTTCTAACACACCCAAGCCCCTAAGTATCATTTTAAGGGATGGGGCATTAAAATTTTCACTTTCCTCGACTATCTCAAAATCTTTTCCTGGTCATGCTATCATATTTTTCTCATTGATAGATTTCCAACAACTATAACCATTCTCAGTTCCGAGCTCAGGATCAAAAGTTATAGCCTCTTAGATTTTTTGTTCCTTCATTGGTCAACGACCGACTCTTTAACATGTGGCATCCATGTGGCCACTTATTACTCGTGCCATCTGATGTGGAAGTGAAATTTTAGATTCATGGGGTCTATCCTTTGTTCCACATTTTGTCATCATCAGAAATTATTATCCCACAATCCACTCCCACTAGAGAAACTTCGATGACGATACACCAAGGAGTACCTCCCCCAAATCATGCGGCTCTCAGCTCTTGATCTCTATGGTTCAGAGCACATTGGCAATGTCAATTGACGTGGAGGTTAATTCCTATATCCCAAGGTTTACATAATGTGTAGATGTAACCCACAAATCTACAGTGGAGGTTTCACCTCATCCCTCTGACGATCAATGGTTGGCATTAGCCCTGACTCCCATCATCGTCAGTTATTTCTATGTCATTGTCGACACTTATTGGTTGAACATGACCTTACCAATATCCCCCATTTCCTATGACGAAGCATTTGGATCCACCGATCCAGATCGATCTCTTTGTCAAATCTCTAATGAGATCAATGATTACCATTGTCTTTCCTCTCTGAACTCTCATCAACCAACCAACAACTGACACATGTCATCCTAGGGACACTCTGGTTTCCTTGCTAGCATTCCATGTCATTCAAGATGTCATCATCCTCATTCTTATTTTGAACAAGTCTCATGGAGATCAATGGTGGATATCCCCTCACCCAATGGCAGATCAATGGATCTCAACGTGTCGTCGATGTCAATGTCATCGTCATTCGATCCTTCTCCCAGTTCACCCACCTTTTACCTATAACAATGATATGTCAGATATCTACAACCCATATTTCCCAAGGATCAACCCCAACAAATCCAATTGCCATAATTGAAACAAATCTCCAAAGGACCTCTTCGCCCAATGGGACCTACCCTCATCACATCAGTCATTCCCTAGGTGACACTTGCCACCACCTTGGACACATGGAGTACCTATTTAATAAGCCATGTCATCAGTTCATCTCCATATCCTCTCATTTATTAAGTGAAATATACAATATATCAATGTCCATCATCCTGTCTCACCGATCAATGGTTTGGATTATCTCTTTAGAGTCCTACTCCAAGATATTTAGATTTCTACTCCGAGATCTTCAGAGTTGTACTCCACACCCTTCAGAGTCAAATCTGAAAAGTTCAACTCCTGAAAGGTTTTCCACCTGACATGTGGCACAATATATGTTGGACGTGTGGCACCATTTACACCTAACACGTGTCATTCATCTTCACACGGATTCTTTCATGTAGGTGCCAAGTCATCATGACACATAGCACAATCCTTACTTAATATGGGGCATGATATTTAATTGACACGTGGCACCATCCATGTCACCCTCTTAATATTATGGTAGGAGATCAATGGTCTAGATCTCTTTTCAAAGTTCCTCCAACCAAGGTAGATCAACGGTCTAGATCTCCTTTTGGATTTCCTCCGTTCATGGCAGATCAATGGTCTAGATCTCCTTTCAGAGTTCATCCATTCATGGTAGATCAACGATCCAGATCTTCCTTCAGAGTGAATCCCCTCTAAGACTTCAATTTACTATGAACAATGTCCTGCAATGGACGAATAGGATCATTTATATCACCAGATCGATGGTCGAGATTTAATCCTTCCCCTACCTCAACCAAGGGTCCAGATATAACCGTCGCACCCAATCGATGGCCATGATCCTTCGAAGAAAAACAATATTTTCCCTCTGGATTATCAGTTCATTTTAGGACTTATTCAAATTCATGAAGGTTTCTATTAGACTTTCTCAAGATTTGAAGAGTTTTCCAGAGATCTCACCTTGGCCCAAGTGCACCATTTCCTATGTATGATGCCTCTGTTACATCTTATCCTAAAATATTTATTTACTTCGGGGATCCTACGACTATGTTACATAGATGCATACATTTTCATAAATAGAGAAGGTCACCAAAGCATGTACAATAAGTAGGTTCACGGGTTCATCCCTCGAATTACACATAATAGGGATTTGAGTTATTTACATACTCAACAACTATTGTAAAATTGTACCCTTCCATATTCACCCATTTTAAAATATTATTACAGGAAAATACTCACAGTTGTTTTACTAAGACAGAGACTATCTGTATTCAAGGACACCCAACTTTCCAAGCAGAGATATTTCATTAAAATACAAGATTATATCTAGAAATACATAGTAAATTCACAATCAATTACTCATGTCCAAAACTCACTATGCAAATGATTTAACTATACACATACCCAATTCGATGCACATAGATAACTAAATTACTTATCTATAATTTGGGATATGTTGGAAACTACTGAAGGGTGTGTCTCTCTCCACCCAACCATAGGAAAATATGCACAATTCACTGCTATAGCCAACCATCCCTGAGCCAGGACATGATTCCATGAGAGGATAACTAGTTTTTCAACAAGTTTTCAGGAAGTATCTATCACTTCTGCACTTCTCTTTTCCGTGAACGAGACAACACTCCTTCTTTATGCTCCAGTGTTCATTTTTTCCCTTCTCGCCCGTCTGTCTATCTTTTCTTTCCCCCCTTCTTGTTTTCCTTTATCCCTCATTTTCCTGTGTCTTTTCCCGGAACTTGGGGTAGCGTCAAAAACTTTCCTATGAGGCTATGCCCTATCCCCCTCATTGATTTTTGAGGGGACTCCTCAACCACCAACTTGATTGGTAATAAATATTATGGGAAGAGGATGGTCCAAGGTCTCCACTCCTTTTAATTTTTCACAGAGTATTATCTTGGTGGTTTCATTTCAACCAGTGAGGGTCTCCCTCTTTCACCATTTCTTCTCATGACATCGTAACTCATGAAGGAAACCCCTTCAGTTGTTTCTCAACATTTCCATGCTGCATTAATAACCGAATATGCACATTACAAAATTAATCAAAGGTTCATTGTCTTTCAATGGTCACATAACATGCATGTCTATAGTTTTTTTCATGGTAATAGTTATATTTACATAATGGGGGGAACATGGGTGTTAAAATACCCTCCCCCTTAATGTAACATTGCCCTCGATGTTCTATCTGGCATGAAAAATCTATTTACGGTAGTGAACAAAAATGGGTATGCCTATTTCATGGCATCCTCTAGTTCCCATGTAGCTTCATCGGGACCAAAGTGTTTCCACTACACCTTAACCTGTGCAGTGGTTATATTCCTTAGATGGGTTCTTGTCTCTTTCTTGTCTAGGATGAACTGAGGTTCTGGTAGGAATTATCCCTTATGTGAGCAGAATCATGTACACATATTTTTAATAATGAAACATGAAAAACAGTATGTGCTCTCATTGTGGAAGGTAAAGATAATATATAAGCTACAAGTACCACTCTATCAAGAATTTCAAAAGGTCCAAAAAACAAGGTGCCATCTTGGCACATGTTCCCATTCTCAAGGAAAATCTTTTGATTCTAGTTCATAGATACGCATGGTCCCCTACTTTGAACTCCTTATGAGTCCTCTTGTTGTCTATATATCTCTTATGCATGTCCTGGGCCATTTTTAGATTTTTCTTTATTTGAGATACTTATTGTTCCAACTCATTTATCATATCTGGCCCAAGTGTAATTATGTCCACTAGGTTATCCCAACAGATTGGAATTTTGAATTGTCTACCATAGGGAGCTTCGAAAGTACTCACTTTGATGGATTCCTGATAGCCACTTTTGTAGGAAAATTCTACCAATGGTAGGTATTATTCCCATTTATTGGGATGATGCATCACATGCATCCTTAACATGTCTTCCAATAATCAGTTTACCCTCTCTATCTTCCCATCAGTTTGAGGGTGATAGGTTGTACTAAATAACAATTTAGTTCCAAAACCAGCAAATAGAGATTTCCAAAATTATGAGGTGAATTTTGTATCTCTATTAGATATGATTTTCCTAGGAATCCTATGTAGCCTAAATATTTCTTTCATGAAAATATTGGCAATATATGTTTCCTTGCAAGTGGAATTTATCGGGATTAAGTGAGCATCCTTGCTCAAATTATCCACAACTACCATAATGGAATCATTTGTTTTGGTTGAATTAGGTAATCCTATGATAAAATCCATGGATATGGTTTCCCATTTCCATTTTGGAATAGGTAGGGGTTGAATCATCCTTGTTGAATGCTTGTGTTCCACCTTAACTTGTTGGCATTCTAAACATTAACTAGGTAATAAGCTATGTCATTCTTCATTCATGGCCAATAAAATATTTTCTTAGTTCCTATGATCATTTTTTGATAGCCAGGATGACCAATATATGGTCTTTTGTGTAGTTCATCCATGATGAACCTCTTCAAGTCATCACAATTTGGGATATACAACCGACCTTTCTAGGTCAATAGACCATCATCCAATAGTTGATAACCTTCATACTTCATCCCTGTGGGCTCTTTCTCCAGATGTGCCTTTACAGTTTTGAAAAACTCATTTGTTTTTTTTGCACCTTTAACCCTTTCTTTGATGTTTGATTCACAGGTTCTTATAGTTTCTAATTAAATAACTTTCATTCTTCTACTGAGGGCATCAACCACTTTATTTTTCTTACCCTTGATGTATTTCATTTCAAAATCAAATTCACTAAGGAGATCTATCCATCTGGCTTGTCTAGAATTTAGTTTGGGTTGGTCAAACAAATACCTCAGTCCTCTATGGTCTGACATGAGCACAAATTTTCTTCCTAGGAGTTAATGTCTCCAGATTTTTAAGGCATGCACTATGGTAGCTAACTCTAATTCATGGGTCACATATTTCATTTAATGTTTATTCAATTTCCTAGATTCATAACAGGTTACATGCTCTGCTTGCATGAGAACTCCTCGGAGTCCTTCTTTGTAGGCATATGTGCACACAAGGAATTCCTTGTATAGGTCTGCAATCTTCAGCACAGGGGCATTGGTCAATAAATGTTTCAGTTGTTGAAAACTCTCTAAATTTGAATTCATTTTTCTAAAGGAAGGTGATTTGATAACTGATCTTGGAAAACCCCTTTATGAGCCTTCTATAGTACCATTCTATCCACATAAAGGATATAATATCAGTTACATCTTTTGGTGTAGGACAATCCATAATGGATTTGATCTTGTCACGATCAACTACCAATCCTTCCTCAGTGATGACATGGCCTAAGTAATACTCTTGTTTTGTAAAAAGTTCACACTTGATAAACTTTGCATAAAGTGTGTGCTCTCTCAGCACTTGAAGCACTAACTTTAGGTGTTCTTCATTCTCTTCTCTTATCTTAGAATAGATTAGGATATCATCAATGAAAAATAACTATCCAAAAACTTGTTGAGCACACTATTCATCAAGCACATGAAGGTGGTTGGTGCATTAGTAATCCCAAATGGCACCACCACAAATTCATAGTTCCCATACCTTGTCCTAAAGGTTGTTTTATGGAATAAAGATATGAAGATCAGTGATTTTGTTGGTGAAACTATCTTAGATGGATAGTACTTGTCATTCCATTTCCAGTGGTATGTGGAATGTCACATAACTCCTCACAGTTTGAGAGTTATGGCCCTATGAAGTTGAAGGACCCTCATATGATGGCTTGAAGCCCCATAAGGTCAAAGAAGTCAAAGTGCCTTAAAAGAATAAATCATTATTTAAATGATAAAGTAAAGTGACTGAGTCAAGAAGATTATTTAAATGATTAAGTGAGGTGACAAACTCAAGAAGGAATATTTAAATGATAAAGTAATGGAAAACTTTCTATTTATGGAAAGTGGTTAACCCTAAGATAAGGAAAATAGGTTAAGTGACCTAGAAATGGGTTAAGTGACTGTTGGCAGCCAACCCATTTTTTTTTATTGCTCTCAAAAAAGCTGCCTACACCCCTTGTGGTATCACGACAAATCATTGTCGCACTGTGCTTCTAGACATTCGTCTCATTTTTTTTTGCGACAATTACAATTCAATTTCGTTTCAGTTTTCACAACTGCAAGTGTGAAAACACCTCTTTTGGTGCTTAGATTGTCATAGTTTTTGGTTGATTTGCTGAAAGACGCTTGATCACTGGTTTATCACATGACTGCTAAAGGTTGTCTCGAACTTATGTTCTTGAGCATTATCTTACCTTGATTGCACATTTGGATATATTTGATTGTTAAACCTTTGGTCATAAAAGTTATTGGTCTTGTTTTGATCTTATGAAAATTGTAATGGATTTGGTCTTATTGCTTTTATCCTTATTATGGATTCTCACTTAGTTATTATATGAAAAGCTTTGGATCATATTGTTCTCAAAAGATTGGAATGAAAA
>SNQJ01S0073024.1:91727-117615 GCA_010110895.2 Picea sitchensis | reverse complement strand
AAGATCATTAAAGGTAAAGAATCTCCAAAAACTCTTGAATGCATTATTTCTAAATGTGATCTTGAAAACATTTCAAATGAAGACAAAGAATCAAGTGATGATGTTAGCACAAATGAAGATCTTGAAGACATTTCAAATGAAGGAAAAACATCATGTGATAATGTTGGAAAAAAGGAAGATCTTGAAGATACTTAAAATAAAGGTAAAGAATCCTCAAAGACCCTTGATTGCAATGATTCAAAATGTGATGATGTTGAATTTTTCTCAAGTGAAGAAGAAGATCTAGAAACAGTTTGTGTAAAGTTTGATGGTATTTATCCCATGGAAAGAATAGAAACAAATATATTAGAACTTCAAAAGGAAGTTGAAGAGGGTTTATATAGAAATAGTAGTGATCATTTTTATACACACTATAACTATATTTCGGATAACACTAAGAAGTTTCTTAGGAGGAATCAAAGGCACATATTGAAGTTAAAGGAAATGCTCAAAGAACAAGAAGAGAGAAATAAGACTCAATTAGAAGAAAAGGAAGAAGAGATCACAAGACTAAAGAACGCAAAAGAAGATATGAATGTAGATGATGAGATTAGTAAAAGTTTTGAAACTATTGTCCATCTCAAGACCCAAATTGAAGAATCTAAAAGGATAGAGGAACTATTGAAGAATCAAATAAATGAAAAGGAAAAGTCATGTTGTAAGTAAGGAGATGAAATTGTTGATCTTAGAAAGAAAGTGGAGAAGTCAAATAAATTCTTGAATAGCTCACTAATCTTGGATGAGATCTTGGAAAGTCAAAGATCACCATATGATAAATCAGGTCTTGGATACAAAAAGGAAGCTACACATGTTGAAGAAAGAACCTCAAAGAAGCATGAGGTAAGTCCATCAAGGAAGGAAGACAATGTTGCAAAACAACCATCTACACAAGGCAAAGAAAATTTCAAAAGAACAAAGCAAGGAAGACATCAAGAAGCTATTCTTGGGACACTAAAGCAAAGATATGAAAGTATTTTTCATGGGCATTGTTATTCATGTAATGGATATGGTCACAAAGATTTAGAATGTAGATCTTATGAAAGGAGATATAATGGAAGATTTTATAACACCATGAGGTGTTGGATATGTGATCAAGTAGGACACATTGTCGTTAACTGTAACACCATTAGATGCTACAACTGTAGTGGATTTGGCCACAAATCCCAGGAGTGCTGGAACACAAGAAGAAATTCCACAATGAGGACTTCAAATAACATGGCTAGAAGAAGGTATGAAGCAATAAAGAGAGACATATTTGAAAATATGGATGATCAGAGCTCAAGTTCTAAGGATCAGGGACATCTATAGAAGTGGGTGAAGAAGATAGAGAAGCCAGAACAAAATGAAAGATTGAAGGGAAGTTCAAATGTGTCATCTACTGAGGAATACACAGGTGATAGTGGTATCAATTGCGTACATATGCGGGCTGACCTTGAATAGGTCATGTACATATGCACTCTGTTGTGCAGCAGGTCGTGTATATGTGGAAAAGTATTGGGAAAAAGGTAATGCACATGGGTTGTAGCTTATTGTAATGATATAACTCTGTGATGCAGGGGTTGACATAGTTTGTTGCATGTTCTGGCATTGTTTTTTGTAGGTTTTCATGATTCTATATTGGATTATGTAATGTGATGATAAAAATTAATGAAAGGATATGTTTGGATGCATGGCACTAACCCATGAGTATGGATTGATGTGTTTTTTATTGAAGAACAATGTTAGTTATTGTAGTGAATTTATGGCACCTTGGTCATGTGATACAGCTTGATAATGCTATCTAGAGATGGAATTGATCTATTGGAACATACTACTAGTACATGTATTGTTGGATGCTTAGTATTTGTTGTAGTGCATGGATTTTTTAGGCTAATCCATTCGGGTACATGGTTGGTACTTATTTGAGTATCATTGACATATATTATGATGTGTTATTAGAGGCATACTTGTTTGATATCTTGATGCATGCAATTGGCATATGAATGGGATACATATTGGGACGTGTAGTTGGTGAGTTGATGAAGTGATCATGTTGATGCATGATTGGTACATTGGTAGAGGCACCTACTAGAAGTTTGATTGACACATGTTTTATGGAGGATTTGGCATACAAATATGGGATTCATCATTTTGTGATATTAATGCATGGCGATGTTTGGTACACTCATATATGGAATATGCTTGATTGGTATTACTTGATTAGCACAACAATTGGTACTTGTTTGATACATGGAGACATATCATGAGTGATATGACACTTGGTTGGCTTATTGGTGGAGGCACATGGTTTTCATATTGGTAGATGCACATCTTGACATGTTGATAGAGGCATACGGTTGATACATTCCATGGATGATATATTTCGGTGCATTGTATGATGTTGATGTACATGGGTGTTGTGCATTATGGGCACATTTTGGTACATGATGTACTTGGTTGATATATTGTTCATGATTCTCTATTTTATTGTTGACATATTATTGGTTTCATGATGTATGGTATGGCACAATTTTGATGCATAAATAGGTCCAAGGATCGTCATAGAGAGACTGGTTGATCTATGATCCGGCTGAAGATAGAGGGAGTCATACCCATAGGGGGAGTCATTCTTCTTCCCATGATTCTAGGAGGAGATATTTATCAAATGCATACCTAGAAAAGAGCCATATATTTGAATAAAGAGCACAGAGGCATAATTCCAGGGGGAGCAATGGTCACAAGGGGAGTATGAGAGATGTATATTCAACATTACATTAGAGTGATATCCCTTGTTCAAAAGGGGAGATATTATTCAGAGGAATATCAAAGGAATTCAGACAGGGGGAGCAGCCCCAAGGAGAGTTCAAGCAGGGGGAGCAACCCCAAGGAGAGAAGACCCTTTTCCATTGATGTCAAAGGGGGAGAGATAGTCACATTGATGTGATTGATGTTTAATGGGAAGAGATAGTCATAAATGATGGGGAAAGATAGTCATATTGATATGATTGATGACTATAGATGTAGAGCATGCCTTCTCTACATGTTGACATCAATGATTGGTGTTTACATCAATGTTGGTATTGCCATCAATGCCAAAGGGGGAGATTGTTGTATCATGTTGTCATTGATGCCAGTGGTTTGATTGATTGATGTCAAGTGATTAAATGACTTATTGATGTCAATAAATTTATTGATAGGCTTGATTATTGATGAACAATGTATATGTATTTTCCTTGATGAGAATGATAGATGTCAAGTGGAAACCAATTGATTGAAGATGTTATCATTGATATGATGCATAGATGAAGATGGATCAATAAGTTGTCATTGATACATGATAAATATGGATTCTTTGATATATGATGCATAGTTTGTTTGATGTAAATATGACTCATTATTTTCTTGTCATGGCAAATGCATGAACTCCAAAGTGGTCCCCTTATGGTGAAATCCATCACGGGAAGATTCTTTGTAGTTGAAATATGGTTGAGAGAACCCATGCTTGTATGTGGAATAAAGAGATGAAGATCAGTGATTTTGTTGGTGAAACTATCCTAGATGGAGAGTGCTTGTCATGTCATTTCTGGTTGTATGTGGAATGTCACATAACTCCTCACATTTTGAGAGTTATGGCCCTACGAAGTTGAAGGACCCCCATATGATGGCTTGAAGCCCCATAAGGTCAAAGAAGTCAAAGTGCCTTAAAAGAAAAAATCATTATTTAAATGATAAAGTAAAGTGACTGAGTCAAGAAGATTATTTAAATGATTAAGTGAGGTGAGAAAATCAAGAAGGAATATTTAAATGATAAAGTAGCAGAGAAATTTCTATTTATGGAAAGTGGCTAACCCTAAGATAAGTAAAATAGGTTAAGTGATGTAGAAATGGGTTAAGTGACCTAGAGGATGAAATTATAAATAAGATAGAAATGGTCTCTTGAAAAATAAATTTTGTGTGGATCAATGGAGAGCTTCTTGTGAGAGCTTATTGTGAGATTATATTTTTGGAGTATTGATGGAGAGCTTCTTGTGAGATCATATTTGGTGTGGATCTCTTGAGCATGATTGAAGATCTATTCTGAGAAAGAGAGCATGAGGAGGATCTCAGGGATGCATCAAACTTTTAGCAATATCGGGGATCTTCACGGCAAAAGTCTAGGAGTTTCAAAAACCCTAGTTTCTGATGTGTACGCGGGTTGTAGTGGGCCAGGGCGCATACATACGCGCGTTGTATGAGGACAGGGCACGTACAGTGGATAAAATCATGGAGATTTGTGTTTGAGCTGATGACTGGTTGTTGAATACTGAAGCAGGTTCCATATCTGCATTCTATGGGCTCAAATCTGTCACTGAGACACTGGTATGGTTACATTATTGTCTTGATGGATAGTATTGCTTGTTGTGTTGTGAATTCTTAGGGAATTCTTGGTAAGGATATTGTGATGTGGTTTATGTTGGTTGATGTAGTGAGAAATACTCTTGTGGTTTAGTTGTGATATGATTGATACAATATATTATTTGCTTATACATTATTGAGTTAGCATTCATACTGATTGATTGTGGGGCATGAGTAAGCTATTGGAGAGCTTGGATTTTTTGTGGTCAGTTTGGACAGTGGAAGACAGAAGAAATTTTGCTTGCGGGTTGCAGAGGATCTGAGTGTGTGATGAGCAAAGAAAAACCCTAGTTTCTTAGAAGTATACACATGTTTCATTGTAGACTGGTCGAGTACATACATGGGCTATAGTGAGATAGAGCGCATACACATGCGGGCTGCACTACTGAAAGGTCCCGTACCTATTGCAGATTGATATCTCTTGAGGATTTTTTCCTCGTATCATTTTGTGTTGAGGGTGTAAGATGAGTCTTGCATTATAGAGTTGGTGCTCTTGTAGATTTGTACTCTATTCAATTGTTGCTGAAAAACCCCAAGGATTGTAGTTTGTAATAAAAAAAAATTGTACATACATCTTTTGTTCTTTGTGTTCCTTGTGGTGATGACTTATTGATGATCTATGTTGTTGATATATGCTACTGATATATGTTCACATCTAAATGGTTATAAATGACAACAATGAGTAATGAGTAAAAGTTGAATGTTAACTAATGAGTTTTGTGTAAGAGGGAAGTTTTTGTAAAAGGAGCCCCACACTCATTCAACCCCCCCTCTAAGTGTGGTAGGTGTGTCCAACATTAACTTCCTCTTTGTTTTAGTGGCCAACTACACCAGCCATGGTTTTTCATGTTTCACTGGGTATAATTTACATTTATCAACAGTTTGAGGGGAAATATAACTCAAATTAGTACCAGGGTCAATTAGAATAGAAACAAGATGGTTGGTAATCATACCTTCCATTTCCAGCATTGAGGCTTGGTGGTCTACTTGTCTATTATCCAAGGTTTCATGAATATATGGTATGTTCATGGCCACATCATTAACTTTGGTAGCCTCCTGAACATTGTAGACTCTCCTATTGTCTAGCTGTCTATAAGGTTAGACCCTCAATAGATGTTCTTTTCCATATCCCCAACATTTCAACGGTTCTCTATTTGTAGTATTAGTCCTTCCCAGCGCTGATCCAAAGGTTTTATTCCCACTATGAGATGGAGATTTTTGTTGATTCACACTCTTAGTGGGAAATATCATCTTAGAATTATTACCATAATTATTAAATTTTGAGGGTTTAACCCCCTTCTTCTTGAATCCTAGTTTACCTTTATTCTTCTAGTCCTTGGGATATTCTGCCTTGTGGTTGAATTTTTCATATCAGTACCTAGCCTTCTGAATGACATATTCTAAGGTCTTAGTTTCATCAAACTCAATTATGTTCTGTAATGATTGAGGAAACCCACTAAGGAACCATTGCATCTTCATCTTTTCCTCCTTTATATAGGGCACATACCTCAGTAGCTCCAGAAACTTGTTAATATATTCATCTATGGTGAGATATACTAGTTTGAGTTCATAGAAAGGTACATCTTCTTGAATTATCTTTCAAATTCTCCCCAAGATAGCTCCTTCTCACAGATTCCCTTCACATTTCTAAGGTCCTCCCACCAGACAACAACCTTTCCATTCAAGTTAAATATGGTTATTCAAGCTTGCATGTTTTTAGAATAGTCATAAACCCTAAATTACTTCTTCAGACCAAGTATCCAAGATTCTTCTTCTTCCCTCTTTTTGATTTCCCCATCAAAAGTGGGTGGCTTGGCTTTCTTAAATTCTTCAGGGTCACTACCCTTGGAGTGGTTCCTCCTCTTTCTTTTCTACTGAGGATGTGAACTAATATAATTGTTGGACCATTCCTTGGATCTTTCTACTACTTCACTAGAGTATTCTTCACATGAGTCTTTGGCTTTAGCATGCATCTTGGCTCCATGTTGGAAATTCTTGGGAGCGCTTCTTCTTGTAGTGTTATTTTCAGGACCATGCCTTTGTATCTTAGGTAGACTCTGGGTTTTCTCAGGCTAACATTTTTCCACATTACTAGCTACTTGCCTATATTGCAGCAGCCTCTATATATCTGAGAGGCTTTGCAACAATATTGCATTTCTTTCAGTTTGATTTTCTTGTTCTTTCATAAGCCTCTCGTTATTGGACTTAAAGATTTGTATCTCTATCATCAGACTTCTTATGGTTTCATCTAAGTATGGAGGGGTTTCTACCACTCTCCTTTAATCAAACTCTTCTTCTCTATTATGGGATCCTTCTCCCATTTCACGATAGGTCACCATAATTTATGCTTATGGATCTTCCTATAAATCCATTGATTGGTTAAGTGTTGATAATCAACATTTTTTTTTAGTTACTTATCCATTAGATCATGGATAGCGTATAAAATAAAATTCTATAATATGAATTCAATGTCATTATTTAGCATATAACCACATCCTACAATTCACACTTAAAAATGTAAAAACAACATGATGTCTCATCCCTCTTTTCAATAATAAAGTTTAAATAAGCTCTCACAGATAGTGATGTAGGAGCATCATTAGTCTTGATCTTTGACTGTTATTTGTTTACCCAGTGAATAATTCATTGAATTCAAAATGCTAGGTAAAATAGTGACTCAAGGACTATTATATTAAAATTTTGATCAAGATCCATCATTGGATAAAGGTATTCCTGATAAAATTTCTAGCAAGGTGAGATATAATCGTGATTATTGATCACAATCGAATCAGCGATCCACATCGTTGTGCATCGTGGAAATAATTGTGGATCATATGTAAGTATTGACAGTTCAGATCAAAGGTGCACACTTAAGTTACATGGGAGTTAACATAGAGTTACCATGTGTTGGTGGTATCATAAAACCCACTAAGGGACAAGTGGTGGTCACTAAAGCCACATCAACACTCTTGAGGGTGGTTTCATTTTTACCTCCTAACCTCCCTCTATAATACGGAGAAATACCACTTGGTGAAAAGTGGTGAAGTGCTCAAAGGAATAAGCGCTTGGTTATAGGTCTTGGTTTTATGGGAAAAATATTAGTGCCCTACCTGTAGTATTGGGATTGTTGGCTTGCGCATAGGCGAGAATGGGTTGCTTGAGAAATTTGGCATAATTCAAGAAAATTTTGTTCCACCAATTATAGGGGTTAATAGACTCTTATTATTATGGTAGGGTAGCATTCCTTTCCCCTTAAAATTTTTCTAAGAAGTTTATTCGACTCTTTCATGAGACCAAGTAGGCCAAGTGTTGTTTCTTGCTCTGATACCACTTTGTAACACACCCAACCCCCTAAGTATCCTTTTAATGGATGGGGCATTAAAAAAAATTATTTCCTAAACTATCTCAAAAAAAATTCTTGATCATGTTATCATCTTATTCTTGTCGAGATATTTCCAACGACTATAACCATGCTTAGTTCTGATCTCAAGATCAAAATTTATAGCCTCTTTGATTGTCTAGGCCTTCATTGGTCAATGGTCGGCTCTTTACCACATGGACACTTATTAATCGTGCCATCCAACATGGTAGTGGCATGTTAGATTCATAGGGTCGATCCTTTGGTGCACCTTTCTTCATCGTCGAGACTTCTTATCCCACAGTTCACTCCCACTAGAAAAACTCTAACGAAGATACACCAAGGAGTACCTCCCCAAAATCCTACGACTCTCAGATCTTGATCTCTATGTTAAATAATGTTGGTGGTGTCATTTGAGACAGAGGTTAACGCCCATCTCCTAAGGTTACATGGTGTGTGGATTTAACCCACAAGATCTATGGTGGAAGTTTCACCCCATCCCTCCATTGGTCAATGGTTGTCATTAGCCTCGAATCCCATTATTGTTGGTGATTGCTTTGTTGTCTTCGAGACTTCTAGTTCAAATGTGACCTTACTAATATCCCCCATTTATGATTATGAAGCATCTAGATCCAACGGTCAAGATCTCTTCATCAAATCTCCAATGAGGTCAACGGTTACCATTGTCTTTCCTCTCTAGACTCTCTTCAACCAACCAACAGCTAACACATGTCATCCTAGGGACACTATGGTTTCCTTGCTAGCATTCCACGTCATTCATGATGTGATTGTCCTCACTCTTATTTTGAACAAATCTCATGGAAATCAACGTTGGAGATCCCCTTTCCCAATGATGGATCTCGGTGTGTCATCGATGTGGGTGTCTTCGGTGTTTAGTCCTTCTCCCGATTCACCCACCTTCTACCTTTAGTAATAATATGTCAAATATTGACGACCTAGATTTCCTAAGGATGAACCCAAAGAAATCCAATGACCATAATTGAAATGAATATCCAAAGGACATATTTTCCCAATGGGACCCACCCTCATCCCATCAACCAATCCCTAGGTGACACCTACCACCACCTTAGACATGTGGACTACTAATTTGGAAAGCCACACCATCAGGTCATCTCCATATCCTCTCATAGCTTAAGTGGAATCTATGACATATCGACAACCATCGTCTTGTCTCACCACTCACCGATCAACGGTCTATATTATCACTTTGGAGTCCTACTCCAAGCTCTTAGGAGTTGTACTCTGAACCTTTCAGAGTCAACTCTGAAAAGGTCAACTCCTGAAAGGTTCACCACCTGACACATGGAACAATATCTGTTGGACACATGGCATCATCACCACCTAAAATGTGTCATTCATCTTCACACATATTCTCACCTATCAATTCCAAGTCATCATGAGACATGGCACAATCCTTGTTTAATACGTGGCATGATCTTTACTTGAAACATGGCACCATCCACGTCACCCTCATAAGCCTTTGGTTAGAGATAAATGTTCTAGATCTCCTTTCATATTTCTTCCAACCAAGGTAGATCAACTATCCATATATCCTTTTGGAGTTCCTTCGTTCACAGTAGATCAACGGTCTAGATCTTCTTTCAGAGTTCCTCCATTCACAGCAGATCAATGGTCCAGATCTTCCTTCAAAGTTCCTCCTTCGGAGTGTATTGTTACTAAATATTTATCTCGGCTGAAAAAGAGAAATTCCTAGTACATTTTAACTAAATTATGACTAGCAAGATGGGCCTTCTAGTCAAAGGGGGCTCCCTCACATGACTTAAAAATATGGGCTGCTCAATCTCACCAAGCAGCATTTGAACATAAAAAAAACAGTGGCCATATTTAAGATAATAAAATGAAGGTTAAACAAGGCATAGGAAAAGAGACAACAGACTAGATAAAAGGTTGTAAAACTCTCAGATCAATGACCTAAATCTATTGGGCATGGAGTCTCATCAAACATAGAACAAAAACAAAATCATGAAATATAGAAGAAAAGAAGAGAAACAATTAGATTTCAGACTTGCAGAGGGAAAAAGAAATCTCTATAAATATGAGATGAAGAAAATACCATTTACTGGGCATTGCCAGTGATGAATCTAGCAAAAGGGCATTGAATGCATATAAGACAATATATCAAGGTTATGAATAAGTAAAACATGTTAAAAACAAAGGTCATGTATTACTAACAGTAAGACAGAGGAAATTCTTTGTCTCAAATGATTATTTATGTGAACGTGGAGTGGGGAGAACATGGTGGAGGGAAAACTTAGTTAAGTTTTACTTAAATTTTAAAATATAAAATATATTAAAATTAAGTTAAATCCCCCGAAGTCTCGAAAACTAAATATATAATATAATATAAAAATAATCAAAATAAAATAATAATAATATAAATGCAATAATATACACATATGGAATAGTTCGAAAGGTCCGAAAACTATAAAATATAATAAAATATTAATAATGTAAAAATAAAATAATATACATAATAATTACAATAATTAAATGCATGAATTCCATGTGACAAGAGATGTGGAAACTAATGTTGATGTAGTGGTGACGTGGAAGAACCACCTACAATGTTTTTCCAATTCAACACTACCACGTAAGATGCCACATCATCAAAACAGTGGAAAAACACAAAACTTCAAAAGGCCATAACTTTTGATCATGGAGTTAGAATAAGGAAAATGTTATGTCGTCGGAAATCTCTCAAGGAGACGAAGATAATGGTGTTATAGAAATATTTGTATCACCCTATGCAATCTTGCATAGAAGTCCTTTTTATATTTCCCTATGCAGACTTATCATCCCTGTTTATAAATCCCATAGCTAAAAATACATATTTTTCCACATGTACTCACCTTGCCTACTATACAACATGTGTATACACAGGATGCACCACTACAACTCGCTTACATCGGTATTTGTGCCCAAAAATGAAATTTGGTGTTTGGTTTCCATGTCATGACAGGAGATCTATGATCCTTGGCCTTCCATATACTGGAAACGTTCTGACTCAACCCTTCAGTTCCATTTGAAGGCTATAAATGGGCCAATTCTGAGCTATGGAAAAGAGGAGAAAGAATTCAACTTTGAGAGAAAAGTTACTCTGGAGAAATTATTTACTTCCTATTGAGTCTGCATCCCTTTGTCCTTTAAGTTTGAAAACAGTGTTCAACCCCCATGATATTCCCTTATTTGATTGAGAAATCCATTGTCTCTCTTCTTTTATCTTGCCTTTGGTGGAGGATTGAAGTGGTGGAGGCCCAGCTGGAAGGAACTTAGTTTCTTGGTTCTAAACTGTGTCAACATGGAAGTTTGTAACATTTTCACTTATGTTGATCATATATTAATAGAAATACTCTTTTCTCGTCCAATTGATATCTTGCAAATATTCGAATTATTATTCCATGGGCATATTTGTCATGTTTATTAATGGATTATGCTATTGCATCATTTATTATCACCATATGCTTTCTTTGCTTGGTTGTTGAGGAATAGTTGCAGGTATATTGCTTTGGGTCAAGTTCTCAACAGTGGACTTCATCGAATGTCTAGACGAGGTAGGCATGTTATCTTGTCTTGCTAGAATATTTGTTTACATAGAATACTTGAGAATAGAGTTGATTTCTGCAGTCATTTCCGTCTGTTGTGGTTTACCCTAGCCATAGAGATATTTTCCTCATAACAAAATTAGCGACCATACTAGTGATTGAATATTATTTCTTAGGTTTTGGAGTAATTTTCTCTTTAGTGTGCTCTTGTTCCTATTGTGTTTCTTGCCGTATCATTCCTTGACAGACTCTGTTCATTCTGGGTCTGATTTTTTTAGCCTTCTCCCTTGCCTGGCTTTTTTTTTTTAAACATATACATGGTTTTTGGCTTGACAGTCGTGTATATACGTTTTGCAAGTTGCATACATACACTTTATTTCCTTGAACAACTGTGTACACCATCCTTCTTTGCTTGTTTGTGGGGTGTGGTGGTTGTTGGATGGGATTTGATGTTTGTTGAGTCTTTTTGGGTCTCTGTAGTGACTGTTAAGTGCCTGTGGGATGACAGGAAACTTGTCTGGGGTTGAATTTTTGGGCGAAGTCTTTCTCATCACCTTTTGATTTTGATTATCCTTGTACATTGTATCCTTGGTATTCTTCTTGAGTTATCTCTTTCTATACATAGAAGAGTTGTATATATCAAGTTGTTGTTCAATCCATGCATTTTCATTTTTCTTATATTTAAAATACAAAAATATTAGGCATTTTTCATTGCTTGGAATTTTTAATCTTTTGAGTCTTTATCATTAGCTTAGTGCATGTAAATAAATATTGCATTTTTACTTCATAATTGTAGAGTTGAAATTCAAAATTGCATGTGTTTTAAGAAGCATATCATTCATTGAAAATTGAAGTTAGGACTTTGCATTATATTCTTATTTGTTTTTCTTGTTGAGTCATAACATCATGAGTTTCACTACAATACCTTTTTGAGTAATCACGGCCACTAAAATTAATTCTATAATTTAAAATTGATTAGTTATGATTTTATTTTCTAGGGTGCACAAACTAGCTTAGTATTTAGTGCCTTGGAATAGGATTTTGTGAGTAAACTTCTACCAGGAAATTAAATCAACATATGTGTCTGAAAAAGGGAGTAGAGAAATCCATTATATAATTGGTAATATTAGGAGGCTTCACTCACATCGGAGTTAATCACGAGGTCGTTTGAGGTTGGGTGAAAGGATATCCCCCCGATACCTTCTTAGCATTAGAGATATTTCTAGGGATATATTCATATTTGGGGATCTTGCTAGTGCCTTTACCTCCATGAGAGGTGGTACTTTCAAGGTTTCTAGATTTGCTACCCTGCCCATACAGTGGACCTAACTTACGATTGCTCATATGTGCATCGGTTATACATTGGTTTCTTAGTTTCTTGACTTAGATGCCACATAGGTTACTTGCAGAGGTTATTCTGCAGGTACCCTAAGTCAGATAAGGGTTGGACATCACACATCCTTTATGGAGGATTACCTCTCTGGGGGGATCTGACGAACTGGTTGTTAAGCACACGAGGGCCCTTATAAATGATTTTGTTACCTCTGATATTTAGCAGGGAGTCTCATGCCCCTCTTAGGTGAGGCATACCTTCTTTAGGGAGGGAGGCCCCTTTCAGCCACTTTACCTTGTTTGTGTGCATATTGGCCATTTGATTTTTGGTGTGCTCTTTGATTGCTAGTCGGACTTAGGATTTATTTTTTGTGTTTAGAGTCTTAAGTCATTGTGGATTCAGACCAGCATCCCTGTTGGTCTCGTCACTTGTTACAGTTACCACCAGATTTTGATTATTTTCCTGCTAAAAGGCGTAGATTTATTAGACATGGTACACACACCTCCACTGTTCAGACTTGTGATTCTACAAGGATGAGTACTGAACCTAGTCTTCAAAACACTAGGATCCCTTCGACTCCCACACCTACTATAGTTAATGGCACCCCTTCAACTCCTGCAACCATAATGGTTGTAGTGTCGGAGGCACCTATCATTACTATGGCTCGGCCTATAGTGAATGTTGAATCTCTTGCCTCGAACCCATTTGGGTCTCTTGGTCACTCACCGGGATATAATGTTCAGTCCATCCCTATGGCCTCTATTCCTTTTTCCTATGGTATGTCAAACTTTACATCATAGTTTTCGAGCGCCATCCCAGTTGTTGTCCCTAATGCTAGAATTGGGCTTGGGGGCACTACAACTCCTTATACTCCATTTTCATTTGGTGGTTCTCAAATCCCTCAAACGAATTCTAATATGGGAGGCATTCTTACTTTTAACCCGAGGTCTAATCCTCTTGCTTCTGGGTGGAGAAACCAACCTAGCAGACAAGATTTTTCTCAAGTTCTCTCCTATACCTCTACCTCTTCAGTGTTGATTCTGACCAACACATTTGGCATGATGAATCCACCTCTATCCTCCATATTTACACCTGGAGGAGGTCAGTTTCATGCTTTGGGAAACCCCCAACGTGGATCCAATCCAACTGGGGGCAATTTTTATAACCCCCATCAGAACATTCCTACTGGAATAATGCCCAACCAACCTTTTATGAATCATCCAGGAGGAGGTTCTTACAATCCTGGATAGGGCCATGGGGATTACTAGAACCCTGGATGGGCTGCATTTCCTCAAACACAATATTTCTAGGGGGCTTGGGGCCAAATGCCACAACCCCGTCTCCCTTTTCTGGCCATTCTTAATCTTCCAGACTTGTATAATTTGATGACGGACCCTATGAGTCATGATCCTATATGGACCCCTGTCCCCACCAAGCTTCCTTAAGACATTTTGAAATTTGAAGGTAAGAATGGCAAGGATCTCGGTCATCTCGTTACTACCTTCAACCTATGGTGCTCTTAGAATTCCCTTAATGACGATTCCATTCAGTTAAGATTATTTCAACGTACCCTCATTAGGGTCACTACGAAATGGTATATAGAGCTACCTAGGGGGGCATATGGGACCTTTAGTTAGATGGTGTTGGTCTTCCTTAACCACTTCCAATTGTTGGTTCATTACGATGCTAGCCTAGAACTTTTGTCGACTTTACAGCATGACACAACCACTCATATCTCGGATCATATCCAGGAGTGGCATAGATGAAATAGGTTGATTAAGACCTCCATACCCTTGGCCTTTATTTTAGAATGGTTTCTTAAGTCTTTGCAGCCTCCTATCTCGAAGGATGTTGCTACATCCGGGGTCACCACTAAGAAAGAAGCTATCTACAAAGCCCAGTAGTTAGATCTTATATATGCTCAGTTTAGGATGTTATAGTACATTCTTCTGGACACACCGAAGTCAACTTATGACCCTAGACAAAACCCCAAACCTCATGCTGATGGAATTGTAGGTTTCGCCAATCTAAAATCCACAGAATCGGTGACAAGCCATTTGAAATAGTTGTCTCTAAACCAGTCTGCAGGAGGGCTAGCTTCGTTTGTGTTTTCCAATCCCACTCAGTCGACGAATCTACATTCTGTGCAATCGTCGGTCGGACCAAATGGTAACCAACAACCAGGAAGGAATAAGAAGAAAGGATGTAATAATTATCGTAAGGGTGGGAAAAATAATAATAAACCCAAGGAAAATAGTAATAATGGGAAGGCGAATAATAATGTTGGAGAGGGCAAGAGAGAAATACATAAGGTGAAATTTCCCTGTAAGATTTGTACATACGATCACCTTACTCATTTATTCCTAAAACTTGCGGAAGCTGTGAGGCTATTATCTCTACCACCCGTCATACTGACAAATCCTTTTCCACACAACCAACACATGGCCTCAAGCTCCTGAAACAATGGAAATGCGGCTGGTGGGAGTCAAAACCCGTCATTGCAAGACAACGACCATTTGTGTATCAATATGGTTGATGTGAAAGTTCATTTAGCCACTCGATCTCAAGATTATAGTTCTTCATAGGCTATACCTAGTCTAGAATCTCCTCCTCCTCCTCCAGAGATGACTTTACAAATTTAAAAACCAGAGCCACCACCTCATATTTCAAAAGGAGTACTCAAGTGCTCTACCCACAAACCAAATGCTAGAGCTTCCTAGAACTACTCTATTGTTGAGGACCTGGGTCAAACCCCTTGTGTGATGTCATCTTTGGAGGTACTCCAAACGTGTCCTTCACAAAGGAATGCCTTATTATCTACATTAGGAGCTCTAGAACCCAATGGCTCAAAAGTTATCAAGTTTGACATCATATATGTGAAGCCTCGCTTGCCTTATCATGTGGAATTCCAAATCCACATGGGGTACTCAAAGTATACCATCAAACATGCGGTTGTTGATGAAGGCATTGCTACATGTGTGATGTCCCTGATCTTTTGGAAATCTCTTAGTTCTATGACTCTTTCTAAATCATCAAAAATGTTGATTGCTTTTGACGGTCATCCCTTCCACTGTCAAGGTATTCTTCTTGCCTTTCTAGTCCAGTTAGGTGGGAAGACGATAGAGGTGGAGGTTGAGGTAGTTGATGTGCCTCTTGATTATAACTTGTTACTAGAGCACAATTGGACCTATGATATGGTTGTCATTGTGTCATACATCATCAGTCTTTCGTATGGAAGATCATGACAATCAACCAGATATCTTTTTTGTATGCTAGTCCCAATGCATCTGTTCGACCGTTGATCCCCGTGATCGACAATTATCATCCGACAACTGAGAATATCAATGTCGAAATGTATTCTTCCCTTATGGATACTTTTGACTTCATGGCACAGATTCACCATGTTTACGCCATGTCCAGTAGGCCCATTTCGACAGAGAGGTCCATTCCTTTATGCACTTCCTATTTTAGTGATATGTGGACCCTACCTTCCCCAACTTCGTCTTGTGAAGGTCAATCGCATGCTGGAATGGCCATGCCACTATCGGCAGCGAAGATTGTGTATCAATTTGTTCTTGACTATTTTGTCGATCATGATCCTATTACCTCGTCGACGGATGAGGAGGATCCCATTCTTAGGCCCATGTGGGACACTTCATTGTCTTGTTCACATGACTGCCTCGATGAGATTTTTCCCTCGGGCGAAGCTATCATTGAAGCCATGAATGGTTCCAACAAACCTTGGGATGATATGCATCACCGCTCTTGTTTTCTCCCGGAGCTTGAAAGGATCAAACAAGATGACTTTCGATCTAATTTGAGTGAGATAGTCGGTCACGTTGTAGTTCCACTTGATATGCACGACATTTATTCTGAAGGAAATATGGCGAGTATTTCTCCTACCATCACGATCGATATCCCTCGTACCCCTAGCAAGATTGAAAACATACATATCTGCAGATTGTTCAACAAAAGAAATATTTATCTACACCAAACTCTTCAAGGAATTATGATATGCATTTTCTTGGTCATATGAAGAGATGCCAAGAATCGACCCTCATATTGTCAAGCATGAGATTAGAGATTATCTGGATTCTAAAACTGTTTGACAACGTCTTAGAGTTTTCAATCCCCAGAAGGGCCCTGCTATTAAGGCAGAGGTGGAGAAGCTACTTAATGTTGGCTTCATATACCCAGTTCCCTTGACTAAATGGGTATCCAATCTCGTTCCTGTGAATAAGAAGCAAGGAACTATCTATGTATGTATGGACTTTTGTGACCTGAACAAAGCCTGTTCTAAAGAAAAGTTCATGACACCTTTCGTTGATCATATTCTCGACGAGTGTGCAGGAAGTGAAGTGTTTTCTTTTATGGACGGACTTTTAGGGTATAACCAGATTCAGATTAAACCCGAGGATCAACACAAGATGGAATTTATTTTTCCTTGGGGTACTTTCGCATACTATAAAATGCCTTTCAGCCTTAAAAACATTGGATCAACCTTCCAACGTGCCATGACCTCTGCATTCCACGATATTAAGCATATAGTTGAAGATTACCTTGACGATATCGTTGCTCACTCTCGTAAGAGAGAGGATCACTCTACACACCTTCAACTTGTTTTTGAAATATATCGTTACTATAGAATCTGGTTGAACCCTCATAAGTGCATCTTTTGCATTAGGTTTGGTCGTCTTTTGAGATTTATAGTTTATGAGACTGGGATCATGGTAGATTCATTAAAGGTTGAGGAAATATTTTGATTGCCTCCCTCGCGCCCTATTCGACAACTTCAAGGTTTACAGGGAAAATATAACTTCTTACATCAGTTTATAGTAAACAATGCCAATATCACTAAGGGTCTCATGCATCTTTTGAAGAACGGCAGCCCTTTTATCTGGGATGAGCGAGCCTAGGATTCCTTCGATGCTTTGAATAAATACTTGGTATTGGCACCTCTATTGAAGTGTCATGCCTATAGTAGGGATCAATTTCTTTATATCTCTGAGTTCGAGGAGACGATTGATATGGTTTTGGTTCAGGAGGATGATGATTTCCATGAGAACGTCATCTACTATCTTAGTCGAAACCTAGTCAGTCATGAGCTTATTGTTTCTCACATTGAAAAGATAGCTTTGGCTATTGTTCACGCAGTCCAATGTTTACATTGTTATATATTACTTTGCACGAATATTGTGGCTTCCGATGTCAATCCATTTCAATACATCCTTATCGAGCATATCATAGGGGGGAAATATAATAAATGGATTGTCATTCTACAAGAATTTGATCTCGATTTCGCTTCTTCGAAATCCAAGAAATCACTACTCTTTACGGAATTAATATCTTACTTTCCACGATTATATGAGGATGTTATCCATGTTGATTCATATGCGGACAAACACATTTTTCATGTCTCATCGTCCGACCCCTAGTATGGAGACATTGTTCTCTATCTTCAAACTTTGAAGTTTCCTCGGCATGTCTCACGAGATGACCGACAGTGTGTACGACACCAAGATAAGAATTATACTATCATCGGTGATACTTTGTATCGTCGAGGAATAGACAATATCTTGCATCATTGTTTAACTCATGGAGAAGCCGAGTCAGTCCTAAATTATTTCCATAGTGAGGCTTGTGGTGGTCATATATTTGGGCTTGCGACAACCCAAAAACATTTGCGAGCTAGTTATTCCTAGCCTTCTATCTTTAAATATTGTGTTGAAGAGGTTAAGAAGTGTCACCCCTACTAGGTGTTCACTCATAAAATGAACTCGCACCCAGTCCCTCTTCACCCGGTCATTATCATCGGTCCCTTCACCAAGTGGGGGGTGGACTTCATGGATTTCAACCCAACTTTGGCTAGGAGGCATCAACACATTATCGTGGTTTTTTCATATACTTTACTAAGTGGGATGAGTCCATGCCTACAGTTAGATCTGATGGGAATACTTCCACCTTCTTTGTATTCAATCAAATTATCGCCCGGTTCGGTATCTTGAGTGAGATTATCACTGATCAAGGCAATCACTTTCAAAACAAAATGATGGAAGAACTAGAATATAAGATGGGGTTTAGACATGGTCATTATTATCCTTATTACCCCTAGGAAAATGGACAAGTAGAGGATTTCAACAAGTCTCTCAAGACCATTTTGCAAAATACTATCAACTAGAGTAAGTTTGACTCGCACATTATGCTATATCCCGCACTCTGGGCATACCGAACCTCGGTCAAGAATGCCACCGAATTTTCCCCTTTCCAGTTAGTACATGGTGTGGAGTCGATTTTACCTATTGAATGTGAAATCACTTCTCTTAAGTTGGCAGGCGCGCTCCTACTTGACACTTCCGATCTCAAGCGACCCCTTGTACACCTAGAGATTCTTGACAAGCAGCTTCGAGACGCCTCTACGTTATCGAGGCTAGAAAAAGACATGTCAAGGTCCAACACAATAAGTTTATCCATCCTCAGTTGTATGTTGAGGGTGACTTGGTCCTCTTATATGATCAAGCCAAAGAACCGTTGGGGGCAAGCAAGTTTAAACCCATGTGGCACGGTCCCTATATCGTGTGACGTGTGTTAGAAAAAGGATCCTATGAGTTAGAACATTATGAAGGGAATATGTTGGCCAATCCCAGGAATGGGCTCTACTTGAAAATATATTATGCTTGAGCCCCAAGCTTGGGAGAAACTCTTTGTATACTAATGTAATTTAGTGTATACATATTTTGCCTTTCTTTTCGTCTTTAGCTTTCTTATCACGTTTTCCCTTGGTTGGCAGATGTCAATGGAGTCTTTAGTTTACCTAGGATTCGCAGGTGGATCCATTCGTCATACATGGAACTTGGCTTCTGACACTTGGGTGGTTTACTCACCCAAAGGTCTATCGGTGTCTTCAGGTGGCATATGCCAAGGTCCATCCATGAATAATGTAGTTGAATATAGTGTCGCTATATAACTTTTGTGTGATGATGTCTCACATGGTATTCTCTCTTTAGAGGTTCGCCTAGATTCCCAGTTAGTAGTATGTCATTTGAGCGAAAGTTACCGCGTGTGTGATCCTACTTTACTCCGATGATTCCTACGGGTACGTATTTTAGAACGACAGTTTGATTTTATTACTTATTATCACATTCCTAGGAGTCCTAATCATGTATCTGATGCTTATGATAAAAAAAAATTAGATTGGCATTTGTAACATAACTAAATTAAAGAAAACCATCTCATAGACATTGTAAATATAAGTAAAGCCGAAGATCCCTGTTTTATATATATTTCAAAAAATATGGTGTTTATAGTACAAAATTGGAGCTAACACCCTCAATACACATATACAGTCGATACTACAATATCCACAACATCTACGCCTATGGGGCCAAATGTGTGTCATGGTAACAAACTACGACATTTGCGAGACACCGAAAGAATTGCACCCAAGCTCTAGGCACACCAACCACTTGCCGCTACATGGCTTCCAGCAGATCCTCTACCTGAGCCATCGTAATCCTATAAGTCAAACGAGATAAGTTTCCCTGCACATTTTGAAAGACTCTCTTAGCTTCTCCTCCCACTGCCTCGTCTCCCTGGTGCCTCCGACGATGTCGGGGAAGCCCATCTTGCCGTCACGGACCCACATCTACATCACACAAGTGTCTAGTTAGTACTTAAGCATCATCCAAAAAAAAATTGTTCTACTATAAAAAAATACAAAAAAATGAAATATTTAAAAACATTTGACATACCTATGTCCCCGTAGGCGGTCCCTGGTGGGAGTGGCATGTTAGGGTCCCCTCTGAAGCTAATCCCTACATAGGGGTATTCATCCATAGCAATGACCTGTCGCTGCCACCAGTAGAAGAAATCCTCATTGTAGGGTGTGGGCACCCTACCTCCCCCCTGTCATCTCATTACCTCGGTCCATCATGCCATGGATAGATCGCAAGGTCCTCTCAGAATAATCTCGACTCTAGGTCCCAAACCTAGGATCCTCTTGAAGAAAAACCTGCATAAGATAGAGGCAAACCCGAATTTCCTCTTGCTACCATGTTTGCACTCTGTCAACTAGCTCTTCATATTATCGAGTAGTGAGGTACAACAATCATATATTGTGGGTATCAAGAACTCTACAACATAGAACATGAGAGGCCTCGATGCCTAGTGCAACGAAGCTGATCCTATGATCCTGGTCAACATGAGGAAAACAATCTTGAGGCTGAGATTGTTTATCACTTGGATGGGGAGTTGACTCCCGACCTTTGGAGTCCCTGCTACATAGTGAGTGTCTATGTAATCCTCTATTTTCATTTTGCTCCATGCTCCCCATGATTTTAGGTTTACGACCTCACCCCGACATGATAATCCAATCAAAAGGTAGATATCCTCTACTTCAATCCTCAATGATTTCCCATCCAGGTTGAATCTTTCATTGTCAGGGTCCCAGTAATCCACAAGCATCTCAATCAACCTCACCTGGGCCCTCATCCCTTTGAGTGACCAAAATTTATATAAGCCACATATTTTCAAGGCCATTTGGGCCCCCGAATCTCTATCCACAACAACGTCTACCACCTGGTGCTCCCTTTCCCTCCATTCTAGCACCATCCTGCCAGATAAAAATCAAAATTTGAGTTAGAAACCATATAAATTATTGATTACGGACTTGTGCGTGAGCTTCTTCATTTGCAGTCATTTATAAGGCTGAGTATATGTGCCTTGTATTTTTCACAGTCATGTATAAAATCATGTATATGTGACCCGATAAATGGTAGCCCGCGTACACCACCTTACCCAATTTGCACCTTAATTTACTCAAAATTTGAAACCTAATTTAAAAATTTAATCCACTAGAAAGGAAGCGGAGGGGAAGAGGAATTACCTGGTCTAGACAGTTTCTGATTTCGTCGCCTGATGCTCTCGTAGTCACCAGTTGAAGATAGGAGGTAATTTGGTCCAATTTTCACTATTTGGGTAAAAAGTCAAAATGACATAGTAATTTTTGGTTTTGTTACTATTTATAATAGTTTTTACCCACTTTCTATAGTTTTGAGTCATTTTTTCGCCTAATGGACTACTACATAAGTGGATTGAGTTGTTTTTTGTAGTTTTCACTAGGGATTCTTGCGGATTTAAACATTATGTTGGTCGTTCATAACCATGGGTAGGTATTTTCACTACCCAACATATAATATAGGTATCCATTCCACCATGCATTTTTGTATTGTCCTATAACTGTTAATTTTTGTGTCTTAAGTACGAACCCATTTGTTGCGACACAGAACCTTCCATCTTCTATAAGTGGTGTTGTTATCAAGTGGTAGAGACTTACCAAACATGGGTGCCCTAGTTAGATCGCTTTCTTCATTTGGTTCCCATGCAAAGATTTTTCCATAGGAACAAGAGTCCCTTATAGCTAGTACATGACTTTATGTTGAGCCTCATTTCTCACTCTTAAACATCCTGCCTTATACCTAGAGGACTACCAACCAAGTTTAATTTAATCTCTTTTCCAACTCATCTTCAAAAAGAGAAAAGATTGTCGAGTGAATTTGTCTCTTTCACACTCATAAATTGGATTTGAAAGGACGCCTAGTTCGCACAAGTTTATCCCTTTTTCACACCAAGTAGACTAAACGTCATGAAAAAGGACATTTTTTGGCGTTAATTTGTGATTGCATCTCATTCCCTTGCTTGCAGTATTGAGCCTATAGTCGTTTCTCGCTTTGCGTTATAAACCATTTTCCTCAACAATTTTTTGCATCCTCAACCAAGCAAAGCCTCGTTTATATCCTTTGCAATTTGACACCTTATAGCCAGGAGGGAACATCCCCCCAAGTGTCCATCTCCCGCATGCATCTCCCTGCATTGAGAATAGGTATGTTCCACTGCTGGAACTAGGTTTTCTTACTTGTGACACTTGTTTCCTCCTCTGTATCATAGCATTCATTTGTCTATGAGAAAACAAAAAAAGACAGGCAGGAAGGGAGTATTATCTTATATTGGCAGCAGTCGTGTCACCTTTGACCAGAGAAAAAAGTTATTGAGTCCATTTATTATCATAATTTTGGGATTAGCATGGCCTTAGGAAGTTGAGCTCGTTACAGAGTCTTCTCTACCGACTGGTTACTCTTCCAGTCCCTATAGATAATTTCATTGATGCCTCATGCATCTCATGGTTTCATCATTGAGTCTATTTTGTCGGAGTCTTCCATATGTCTCATCCTCTTGTTCAAAGGAAGTATATCAACCTATGTTGTCCATTTCAAATAACTCTTGAATTTGCATGTCATTCATACCCTCATTTTGTCTCAGAGTCACATGATATTGTAGTCCTATCATGCAACCTGGTCCTATTTTCATCATTGGTAGGTAACCTTGAACCCAACAGTCGACATTTCATCATTGGTCATTGACTGGGTGGTTTCCCTTGTGTTTGATGGCAAGACATCTATTCACACATTGGGATTCATGTAGTTTCTTGGATGCCATTAGCCTTATTGGTGGTTTCCTCGCCTTTGTCGGTAGTTTTCCTAACTAGATGTTATTTAGAGGGTCTTTTTCATGTACCCCTTGCACTTGGCACACGTGAAAGACACACAGGGTCATTGGTTCGTGAACATGTTCTTTGTCCAATTTCCTCGAAATCATGAAGCTCCTTCTTTATACCTCATCCTGAATGATGAGAGATGCCTTAATGCTCTCCTTTTAGCAGGTCTCCTTCCATCGAATTCATTTCATCTATTCTGGAAATGATACCTAGAGTCTTATGAGTACCTTGAGGCTTGCAGTCATTAGTGGTAGGTTATCTCACCATCAATAGTTGGGAATACATCAATGTATCGTGATTGATGGATTCTTCAGGTGTTCAACACTGACTCCTTTATTCACACTTGTAAGAATGCAATCGGTTCCTTAATACCTACTTTCATTATCGGTAGGTTGTCTCTCATTTTTTAACGATATACCTCAATGACCAGTAACCAAATGATGTCTCATTATGTTCGATCTCAACTCCTTTATTCACATGATGTAGACTTTCACCCTTGGTGGATTGTGTAGAAGACTTGAAGACATCATTATGTGGCTGCAACTTTCGTGAGTTGTTGCTTCCTTTTTATTGGACCATTACCTATTTGACTTCAGTGATCATGGGAGATCAGATTGTACTCCATTGTA
This sequence comes from Picea sitchensis, assembly GCA_010110895.2. NCBI lineage: Eukaryota > Viridiplantae > Streptophyta > Pinopsida > Pinales > Pinaceae > Picea > Picea sitchensis. Next base: position 93,749 of record SNQJ01S0073024.1, on the reverse strand, counting down.
TACAGATATATTCAGATTGATTTTGAGATTGGTTATATTCGGCCTTGTTCGTAACTGTGACAGCCTTTGGCATGTAACCGCATTTGTATTTGCCTATTCATGTACACAGATAGTTTTTTGGTATATTTTCACATGGATCTGTAGTGTAATTCTATTGGCAGCCATGTATGCAAATTCAGTGTAGAATGTAATGAGCAACTAGTTATTCCAGCTGGTTCCCCATCACTCCACTTATGGGTTGTATATAATGTATTTCATCCATCACAGATACTCCTCTGACCTCACACATTAGGGGGCATCTATTATAGCAATATTTTCCTCACCCTATGCAATCTTGCACAGGAGGCCTTTTTCCATTTCCCTATGTAGACTTATCATCCCTGTTTGTAAATCCTAGAGATAAAATTACATATTTTTCCACATGTACGCACCTTTCCTACTATACAACATGCATATACGTAGGTTGCACCACTACAACCCACGTACATCGAGATTTGTGCCCAAAAATGAAATTTGGTGTCAAGTGTCCATGTCACGACAGAAGATCTCTAATCCTTGGCCTTCCATATACCGGAAATGTTCCAACTCGGACCTTCAGTTCCATTTGAAGGCTATAAATGGGCCAATTCCGAGCTATGGAAAAGAGAAGAAAGAATTCAACTTTGAGAGAAAAGTTACTCTGGAGAAATTATTTACTTCATATTGAGTCTGCATCCCTTTGTCCTTTAAGTCTGAACACAGTGTTCAACCCCCAAGCTCTTCCCTTATTTGATTGAGAACTTCATTGTCTCTCTTCTTTGAGCTTACATTTGGTGGAGGATTGAAGTGGTGGAGGCCAACTGAAAGGAACTTAGTTTCTCGGTTCTGAACCGTGCCGACACAGAATTTTGTAACATTTTCACTTATGTTGATCATATATTAATAGAAATACTCTTTTCTCGTCCAATTGATATCTTGCAAATATTCGAATTATTATTCCATGGATGTATTTTTCATGTTTATTAATGGATTATGCTATTGAATGTGCTAACATAATTTATTATCACCATATACTTTCTTTTCTTGGTTGTTGAGGACTATTTGCAGGTATATTATTTTGGGTCAAGTGCTCAATGGTGGACTTCATCGAACATGTGGATGAGGTAGGCATGTTATCTTGTCTTGCTATCATATTTGTTTACGTAGCATACTTGAGAATAGAGTTGATTTTTGCAGTCATTTCTGTCTGTTGTGGTTTACCCTAGCCATAGAGATATTTTCCTCATAACAAATGGGATTATTAAAAATGGAAAATTATGAAAACCAAAAATCACTCAACACAGGAAACCAAAAGAAAACCTATGCAATATTCCGAAAATTTTATATGAGGAACTTTTATTTTGAAAAAACATTAAGAGGAGGGCGTTAATTCCTCCACAAAATACTCTAATATAAAATAAAATCAAACAAAACTCTTATGCAAGAAAAAATCACAACACCTATTGTAAAGAATTTAAATTTTTTTATTTTAGAGTTTATTTTATGTTCCAACATTAGGCTCCATCTGGGGATTGTGTCTCCCTGTGAGGCACAAAAGAAAAACAAAACTTGTGCCTTATTTATTGGTAATGGATTCATTATTCTATAAATTTAAACTAAATTTTTTTGAACAAACTAAAACCCATTTTCTCACTTTTCAATATAAATCTCATCTCAGAAATATTAGAATTTTTTTAATTTAAAATTTCAAAGCATGCTGAATTTTAGATTTCAAGTAAAGCTATTAAAAAATTCCCTTCATCAAAATATACTCAGGATTTATCTAAGGTAACTAATTAGAATCAAGCTAAAACATTAGATTTCAAACTGATGATTTTCTTAACTCAAGTGAAAAAATAGTTATTTTATTCATTAAAAACTCATTTGGATCAGATTATAGAGAATATTGAAAAGAACTAAATAAGAGGGTATGAGTGGAGATATGTAGTTACAATTCATTACAGTTATCATAGACATTGCTTCACTTCCATCCAGACGTCCATA
>SNQJ01S0073024.1:53919-86646 GCA_010110895.2 Picea sitchensis | reverse complement strand
GGTGCGATCCCTGGGTGATTTTGACGGCTTAGATGCCCCTGAGTCGCGGTTTCTCAAGCCACAGGTTAATCGCGTACCCAACAGGTTCCGCACAAATTAACAAACAAACAAAAAAAAAAATAGAGTATAGTTTCATTATTCAACCTAAACTAATCTAACTAATAACAACACTATCTAAAAACAAAAGAAATGCTCAAATATGAGATTATTTATATATAATTTGATCCTATTCTAAACTCATGAAATGCTTAATCAAGTGATATCATATTGCCAATGTAACCATGAAAGCATTTTGTTCATTAAATTACAAACTATTTCTTTGTAAATGTTTGAGAAACACATGACTAATAACTGCATCGAAAGAGTAATGGGTGACTTACCATACAATTTATTTTCATACTTACAGACAAAATGTGTTGAAAAAACCACACAACCTGGTGATTTCAAGTGGATTGCAAAAGGATCTTGAAAAATATGAAGAATTACCTCCTCTTGGTCAGTCATAAAAGATAAACATTCCTCAAATATATCTTCCTTATACACATGAATGAACTCAATTTATAAAATCTATCTTGGTGTATTACTGAATGGAGGTTCTTCTAGGCCACAAACTGGAAAAAAACATTGAAACCTGTGACATTTAACTTATTGAACAATGCAAACTCCATCCAAACTGCTGCTGGATCATGAAAACTTGTCTCTTGATTTTGAAGACACAGTTTCTCTGGTGTATCATAAACTTCATAACAATCAAGAGCAACAAAATCTTTTTGATTTTGTCGACATTCTTCACAAAATGTATTATTAGAACTTAATTCAACAAGACTATAGTATAAATCAGAGGTCAGCCACATGCTTTTAGAAACTCAAGTAGATGCTTGACTCTTTTCATAATTTTCAAGAGAAAGAAAAGAAACATGCTCAACAACGTCTTGATTTTGATTAATAGGTAAAGAAGAATGAGCTATATATTTATGATAATTTTCATGAATCTGTCCATAGCTAACATATTGTTCAAAACCTATTTCAAAAAATTCTTTCTCTTCAAGAATCATCTCATCTTCAAGAAATGAAGTATAAATATCTTCATATTCATTATAAAATGCTAGATTATTTAAAATTTCTAAAGGTGATAAATATAAAATATGCCCTTTTTGTTCTTGAAAATTAGCATGAATAAAATTATCATCAGAGGGTTGCAAATCTGGAATTGGTATTGGAAGTTCTTTTAGTTTTTTCCCAAAAGATTGATATTCAATATCTCCCAAATGATATGCTTCACATAACATTTCCTTTGAAATATAATTATGAAGAAAATATAATCGTAAACCAATGCTACCTGACTGATTTTTGTTTATTTCAAGCATATCTTCTTCAAATTTTTGATGATGCATTGATTGTGAAGTAAAGAAGAAATTTTCATTTTCAAATTCAGGAGTATATACCAGATTTCTCGATGACTCAACAACCCTATGATGATCCTTTAAAATAGATCCATCAATCTGCAGAATGTTTTCTTGATTAATATGTGCAAGGTTTTCTTCTTCATTCTCAATTTTGTAATACTTTTGTTGTTCCAGTTCTTGGTCACCTTCTTTTTCAGTGAATCCCTGGAAATCACCTATAAAATTCATACAAAAATCATCTTCCCAATCATTAAACTATTTTTTATTTGGAATAAAAGACTTATCTTTTTCGTCAACAATATGAAGCAAAGAAAAATATATATCTGATTCGTCTTGATCCTCTTCTTAATCCAAGTGGATATTGGTGACCACCCACCTATTCCAAATTCCAACTGGCTCATCTTTACAGTCTTCAGTTCAACATGTTTCTCTATAATGGGGATATTTATTTGTAATTGTGGATTCTGCAATTACAAGGTTGTCATGAATCCCTACACCTCATCTATGTGGATATTTTTGGCTGCCCACCTATTCCAACTGGCTTATTTTGGAAGTTTTCATGTCAATACATCTTTTTGTACTTCTAGGGTCGTTTTGGGGCTCTAAACAGTGTTTTCTTGGCCTAACACAACCAAATTGTAGACTAAGTTAGATTTTGGCAGCATGATGCATAGTTCTCGAAAATACCTTTCCAATGGGCTATCACATGCCTAAAATGGAGATCCTATGCAAAATTTACGACCCCGGAAAGTTAATGTACTAACTTACCCCAACAGAGCCCCCATGACTTTTGGCACTTCATCTCCTAGGGTTAGGGTTTTGGATGTCTGTTGGAACTTGACAAAGTTTGAAGATCCTTGGTTAGGTTTGACCTATTTTGGGACTTTGACAGGCTGTCGAAGGCGGAGCACAAGTCGAAGAAGAAATTGCATAATCTCAACCCCTTTTTAGGGATTTTTGGGTTTTGGGCTTATGTACAACAGGTATGGGGATGATGTCCCATGGGTTTACCCATGTTTAGGCCCATTTTGAAATGTATAAATAGATGTCTAGGCAATGTAAGAGAAAACAATATAGGCATCTTTTTTATGATGTGCTAAGTGCAAGTGATAGTTGTAAATGCTTTGTGCATATTGTGTGAAACTTGCAAGGCTAAGTGCAAGTGACTGTAAGAGATTGTGTAAAGGATTTTTGTTGTAACCTAGCTCAGGGAAGGAGGATCTAGCGAGGTGCGCACAGATTTCCTGTCCTATGCAGAGTAGGACCTTATGGCTCTGTGCATGTAGATGATTGACAGAAGATAATAAAGAAGATGAAGAGTTGGTGGGCATAGCCCCAGGCTGGGGGTGAACCACGTATATCCTGTGTTATGGTTGTTTTGTGCATTTTGATTATTTATTTGTGCCTTTGATGTGATTATACTTAGTGTTGTTATCTTTATGAATGTCAGAATCATATGATATAATAGCTTAGTGCTCAGTAATGCGAATGAATGCGAGATCTGATCTATTTATTTATGTTAAGTACTTAAATGTGTTGAATATTGTGTTGCACTGTAATTAGGGTTTATCTGCATTGTAGACAGCGATGAAGTACTAATGAATGACATTTGTTAAGTGATTTGTTAGAGTATTGTAATCATAGATCTGTGTCCTGGCTAAGGTTGCATACATTGGATTCCTACAACCACCCCTACCTCTACCTTGGGTGAGACTTCATCTACTTCGTAGGTGTTGCCAAAAGGGTCGATAGTTAGGGTTTTGTTGGTGCATTGTTGAAGCCTTGAACCCTGGTCTTCCCCTGTGCCAACAAATGGTTTCATTGTGGGGATCTGAAACTGTGATTGTTGGGAACTGAGGAAAAGAAAGAAATCTCTGTGCATAGATCTATTGCTTTAGTGTGCATTGTTCTACTTGATTTACGAAGTTTTGTGGAGGCAGATCTGAAGAAAAGAGGTAAGATCTAAAATCTTTGTGCTTTGATAAAGGTAAGATAAGTGGAAATTTTTGTTTCGAAAGTATGGATCTAGGTATGTTTGATAAAAAAAATCCTAATCTAAAAAATAGGGCATAGTTAGAAGAAAGAAGATTTGATATGAGTAGATATGATAGAAATAATGAAAGAAATGTTTTTCCTATGCATAGAAAGAATTTTTGGACTAACAAATGGATGTAGGATCCTAGGAAGGATTTTTTGCAGGTTAGTTACTATGATCCTACTGCGCAGTACAAGAAAGGATTGGGATCATTTAAGAGGAAGAGAGGATTAACCCTTTGTTACAACTACAGAAGGTCAGGCCATACTGCTAAGGATTTCCCTGATAGAAGACCTAGTTGTCTTTCTTGTAAATCTATGCACCATGAAGTTATGGATTTCCCTAGAATGATTGCTAAACTTGAAAGAATGAATATGGAAAAAGATAAACAAGAGAAAGACTCATAAATTAAGACTATGGTAGAACCCCAGAAAGGATCAGAGACTGTATTGTCAGAAATAAAAGAGACCCTGAATGATCATAGAGACATCAATCTATCAGAGATCTTAAAAGACAAAGAATGCATAGACTCAAGAATAGGAGACTTCGACATAGACTATGTTCTGAACGAGGAAACACGGGTGAATGTCATGACAGAAAGTACTTGGGAAATTTTAGGAAATCCTGCTATGATTCCTTCATTGGGAGGAGTAGGATTATTTAGAGGAAAGATGATAACCCTATGTGGAAGACTTACCCAGACATCTATGAGTTCTCATGGCACTTCGACAGAAGAAGAATTTGAGGTTGTTAAATTTATTGAGAACAATGTCCCATTTGTTATGTTAATAGGAAAAACCTGGATTGAGAAAGACCAGATCCGAAGAAAACAAGAAGAGGAGGCTCTAGAACAGAAAAAGCAATAACTAAGGGACTTCATGGCTAAGAGAATAGAACACTTATTGGAAGAAAAATAAAACCATTCGAAGCTATTGAGGACCAGAAATTTAGCTGTTGAAATTGAAAGAACACAAGCAGACTTGAAACACCTATATGTACAAGAGAGTAGAGTGCATACCCTAGATAGAGAAGAAGTATTGGCCTTGAACCCTACGAAATACCATCAATAGTGTGAATTTACTATGCCAATAAGAGATAAGAATCAGAATGGGAATCCAATAACGCAGATCACAGGGAAGAAGGCTAGAAATCTCAGCAAGAAAAAGGCAAAGTTGGAGAAATTACAGGAAGGTCCAGAGAAGACTTCACAGAAGGAAGGACTCCAGAATTCGAACTTCGCCGAAATATCAGAGCAACTCAGATTGGCACTTCGCCATGTCAGAATGACATGACCATTGAAAGAATTATAACCATTATATTGACGTTCACAAACGATTAGAACAACAGTTATGATCAGAAACCTCACCATCGGACCGTTGGGACCACGTCATAACCGACATAACTGCATTGATGAAGGATTATTTTCCGTTGGAAGGATATGTTACATCGTTGTCTACTTATCCCATCGATTTTTGCGCCGAGCACACTTTCGTGAATTGTATCCGAGCCCACAAGAGAACTCATTGTTATTTTGTTGTGCTTATGGAAACCTTACCATCCATTCTATTGCATTGAGAAATTGTTCATCAACCTCATATATTCGATCTCGAGCATGCATGTCGAAAGAGCTCAGCGCTGTGGAAAATTCAATCGAGGAAATTTTAATCAATCTAATGGCAGAGAGAGTGATGTACATAGGATTTCAAGCTTCATCGACGCGACGAGTGAAAGCCTCCCCATCGACTACTCACGGATTCAAACCACCCTGAGTTGCAGACGAGAAAATAACTAAGCATCGAGATGAATTAGAAAATGTGAAGTTAATCCCTTCCATCCTTCATGAATACATCCCGCCTCTAGCCAATGCGGTGAATTGTGACAGTGTCCCCAGGGACTTCGACTACACCTTGGTCACTGCATACCTCCCGAAGGGGATATGCACATGCAAGCCTCATCCGAATAAGATCATGACACTAAAGATTAGTGACTTTAACCTAGGATATTGCAATAACTTCAGCATTCTTTCTCCTCACAGGTATTTGACTAGGATGAAGGGGAAGAAGTCGAGGATAATCCCCCAACCATGGACTATGGACCTCACACAGCCCATCATCCTGAACGTAATAAAAATACCCCATTTTGGAAGGCACTAGGAGGTTAACGCGTGTGTTAAGCTCCTGTTGTTGGTGGCTATTTGTGGCTAGATAGACGCATCACCTTCGATCTGGCATTGATCCATCGGATCACCAAATTGAGCATGCAGGGACCAAACCTGCAAGACTTCTACCCAGGGAAGGTTGTAGACTGTGCCCTGACGCAGAAGATTAAAGATACATACGGTGATGTAGAGAAGGGGAAGTGAGGCTAAAAGGTAGCCTCCATCCATAATGGCGTAGTGTGCCTTGCTTTCCAGTTGATTGTTGGTAAGTTGGTCCAGAAGAATAGACCCACGCAGGTCATAGGGTTTGTTGTTGACCTCGAAGGGAAATGCTTGGAGGGGCTACAAATGAACTGGGAAAAGTATTTAATGAACTAGTTAGACCAATACTGTCGTGAAGCCCAGGATCAGGGCTATGAGTTCCATTTTAGTTGGTTGTTGATCCTCATCGCGTTCATATCTTGGGAGATGTCATAAGGTGTGACCTTCCTGGAACTAGCGCCAGCTAAACACTTAGCCACGAAGTTCACTTCGCTATGGTATTCAAGTGATATGGGAAAAAATGGCAATTAAATGCGGTGTTCCACACCTACTACCTGCAGTTAAAGAGGGATATTGAGGCTATCCCTTGTACAATGCAAAACACCCTGCATAGGTTCAGGCCATCTATGAAGTTCCACATAAACAAACATTTTATTTACATCACTCCACGTGGAGACGAACACAAAGAAGTACTACAGAGTTATTACAAACTCACAAAAGAGGAATTAGAAGAAATAACTAAGGAGTGTCCTGTAAATCTCCTTATCCCTGTTGACCCCACAGAACTGTCTGATCCTGAACTAATTGGAAGCACGGTGATCACTCATGAAGGGCATCATACACCTAGAACTAGCAGAAGGAAGAAGACAGAAGAGCAGTGCATCAAAATAAACTACTTCAAACTCACTAGGAGGAGGAGGTGATGACGAACTAGATAAAGAATAGAACAATGGACAAGAAGATCTGCAGAAGCAAGGTGAAGTAACACCTCCATAGAATCCCCTTGAAAACACAGAATGATATCACAAAAGAAAGGTTTTTCCCATGAAACCCACATCGCGGAAGAAGTAAAAAACTAGTAAGACCAAGTTGCAGACTGTACTCATGCTCAATGACTTCAAATTCATCATCGCAGTTGTATCAGATGCCTCATAAGATATTTTGTAGAGAAATGAAGCTAAGAAAGAGACCATGTATGAGAAAATTGAAGCAGAACTGTGAGGGGTATAGCAGGCCCTTCACTCCAGTCGTGCAGTGTCCAATGAGCCCCCTCCATCAGAAGAAATTGAGTTGGGAGATGATCCTACCCAACTCCAAAAACTAGCCGATGTGACTAAAGCCTGCCTTCATCGTGCACAGGAAGAAACAGAACAAGCCACAGTGGCCCTGAAGCAAGCACAAGAGGAAGTAATAGAGCAACACAGTGTTGCGCAACAGGAGAAGGTTTACCTCCAAGCAAAGTTTGAAGAGGAAAAGGTGCATATCCAACACAAGAAAAAATAGTTGCTCATGTAGCAGGTTGGAGTAAAAGAATCAGTCAGCAGATCACTTTGCTCTGTGACGGGCTTAGAGAAAAAGGAGGGAGACCTAGTGGAGCATCAATTAGCATAGCTTGTTGAAGCCATCCACTAGCTTCAATAGATAATAGCATATCTAGAGCTACAAACAGTACCAAGTACTCTGCAGGATGTGCAAGATCAAAGAGAAGCAACTTCTCGAAGCACAATTGAGAGAATCAAGGCCTTCACCATGGAATGTAAACAACTAAGTGATCGTAGTGCGCAGACTTATGAGCGACTCACTAAGGATCCCAAACTAAAGACACTAGAGTCACAACTCCAAGAGGCCAAGAAGTAAGAAGCAACAGTACAGGCGTAGTTGAAGCTTCTATCAGCAGTTGAAAGAATGAAAATATCTCATGGACAACGCACTTCTCAACAGCAGGTCCATACCATACAGAGAAAAGTCATGGAAGTTACTTAGAGGCTCCAGCCAGTCCAGGATGCAGCTTGCCAATTGTTTGAGGAGATTGAAGGATGAGGAGCAAAGATGGAACAAGTAGTCACTTTAGTTGAACAACTCTTAGAGGGACCTGTGAATGAGGAAGTTCTTCAAGACTTTTCCGAGCAGGAGGCCCTGGCGAAGCAGCAGGTCGAAGCAGCTCGATCCAGGCTTGAGGCTTTTGAAGTAGAGCTACCCAGATCAGAGTGACTTGGGATGATTAATAGGTGAGTGTTGGGAGCCTGTTGGCCCTGAAACAAGTTTGGATATCCTTGGTCAGGTTTGACCTATTTTGGGACTTTGACAAGTTGTCGAAGGCGGAGCGCAAGTAGAAGCAGAAATTGCGGAATCTCAGCCCCTTTTTAGGGATTTTTGAGTTTTGGTATTATGTAACGGGTATGGGGATGTCATCCCATGGGTTTACCCATGTTTAGGCCCATTTTTTAATGTATAAATAGATATCTAGGAAATGTAAGAGAAAACAATATAGGCATATGTGTGATGATGTGCTAAGTGCAAGTGATAGGTGTACATGCTTTGTGCATATTGTGTGAAACTTGCAAGGCCAAGTGCAAGTGACTGTAAGAGATTGTGTAAAGGCTTTGTGATGTAACCTAGATCGGGGAAGGAGGATCTGGAGAGGTGTGTGTAGATCTCTTGTCCTATGCAGAGTAGGACCTTATGTCTCTGTGCATGTAGATGATTGACAAAAGATAATAAAGAAGACAAAGAGTTGGTGGATGTAGCCCCAGGATGGGGGTGAACCACGTATATCCTGTGTTATGGTTGTTTTATTCATTTTGATTATTTCTTTGTGCCTTATACTTAGTTTTTCTATCTTTATGAATGTTAGAAGCATATGATATAATAGCTTAGTGCTAAGTAATGCGAATGAATGCCAGATCTGATATGTTTCTTTATGCTAAGTTCTTAACTGTGTTGAATCTTGTTGAATACTGCATTGCACTGTAATTAGGGTTTATCTGCACTATAGAAAAAGGTTAAGTACTAATGAATGGCATCTGCTAAGTGATTTTTTAGAGTATTGTAATCATATATCTGTGTCCCAACTAAGGTTTCAGACACTGGAGTCCTACAACCACCCCTTCCTCTACCTCGGGTGAGACTTCATCTGCTTCACAGGTGTTTCTGAAAGGGCCGGTAGTTAGGGTTTTATTGGTGCATTGTTGAAGCGTTGAACCCTAGGTATGCCCCTGTGCCCACAATGTCTAGGTTTTTTTCATTCATGTTTATCATAAAAGGGCCTTCATAGCCTCATTGTAATTATCTTCTTATGAATGAGCGTAGCCGCCACATCTCTTCTCAGAAATAAAGATGCCACCATTCTAGAAAGTCTTGCACTCGTTATTTTACAGTCTCTGTACATTTCTTTCATTAATAGAAATCATGTATTGTTGTAGTTCGTTGTTTTTGGAAATTTTTATGTGTATTTCATTATAATATATCTTATTTCATTTCATTCTAAAAATAATTTGGATCAGTGGTATTAGAGTAGGTTGCTCGTGATCATTTTTCATTGCATGTCCTTGACAAGGTCCGAGTATAACAAGTTGGGTATTGATCTTGTCTCTCTTGAGGAAAATTTCTCTCACACACCCAAGAAACCCTCTATGGTGGAAGAAAATAAAAATAGCGGAGCAAAAGATTCTATTAAGATGTTGCTTAAGAAATATCTTGCATGACAGAGGGACGAAATGATGGATAATTTTTCCCACATCCTTCAACGTCTGTCAATAACAGCAGACGCATCCTCATCAAGAGGCCACTTTGGAGGAACCTCTCCGTTCAAGGTACAAGTTAATTTTTATATTCCTGTATTTGAAGGTCAGATAGATGCAGATGCCTTAGAAAAATGGGTAAATCTGTTAGAAGGTTATTTCTCTGTTCACAATTTTTGACAGGGAAAAGATCACCTTAGCACTCATCAAGGCTCTCCTCCCATGTAAAACATTGGTGGGAAACTTACTGGGATAAAATTTCCACTGAGGAATCTAGAATATATGGGTTCAAGCCCACTTGGGATTTTTGTGTGGATGCGATCAAGGAATAATACTACCCTATTCATAACTATAAAGATCAGTACATGAGATGGACCACACAATGGAAAGAGAAGATCCAAACAGTGTCAGAGTTCACAAATACTTTCCATACCTTGCACACCAAGTTAGCTATCAAATAGTTTGAGCGGCGTCTAGTTCTGAAATACCATGGGGCTCTGCATAGGTACATCAAAAACAAAATGGATTTCCTAAACATCTCATCATTGGGAGCTGCCTATCTATATTTTCTCAAAATCGAGCATAAATTTAGGCACCAAAACAAAAGGAAGTTTGGGTCTGCAAATCTGTAACAACCAAAGCATGGTAAAGACGACCTTAACCAACAGCCTCCTGAAAACCAATGCAAGAGACAGGAAAAGAAGGGTAAAGGAAATATGAAGAATGACACTGGGAAGTGGTGCGACTTCCACAAAATCCCTTGGCATAACATCGATGAATGTCGCTCAAAAAAATCATTGGTGGTCGAGGTCAAAGAAAATGAGTTGAGCCCTGATTTGGAATATGATCCACAAAATATTAAAAATATATAGATCATCGACGTAGACCCCAATGTTGTTGTCACAACCACAACAATTAAACCAGAAGAACTAGTAGATCCTGAAGAGGGGGAAATCCTCTTCCATTCATAGATGTGGTTGAAGGGGACCCCGTTTCATTTCATGGTTGATAGAGGCAACTAGAATAACCTCATCTCATCTGAGTTCGTCAAACAGTTGGGGTTGTCGAAAACACCACACCCGCAACCATACAACATCTGGTGGCTTTACCAGGGATGAGATCTTTGTGTCATCCATCAGTGTCACTTGTCCTATGGCATACATACCTTCAAGGATGAGGTAGTGTGTGATGTTACCCCTATTTATGTTTTTATGTTGTTTTGGGCCAACCATATATGTGGAAACATCATGTTGTTTATAAGTCTTGACCCCGTAGTGTCATTATTACTTTGGGGGGTCAACTCTATAGGATACCAGAGGTAGTTCTGACTATTGTAGCACCAAAATAGTGCCGCAAGGTAATCTCTCATACTGCAAAATTCATCCTCTTCACAAATTGTTCAATGGATGTACAGAAGGCCACTACAACCACTACAGCCTCAACACCTTCTATCTAGCAGAAGCATATTGCAGAAGAGAAATCATATATTGTTTCTTCACATACAATGGTTCCTACACAATGCCCCGTGAATCCCAAAGATAACAAATTGGTGGAACAAATTCAACCCCTCCAACAATGGGTTTGTGAAAGTCTTCCACAAACCAAGGAGTGCAACTTTTCCAACAAGACACGCAACTCACCAAGGTTTAGATTCAAAAAATGCTTTCCCCTCTTCCCTAGGATCTCAACGCAATGAATACCATTGCTTCCTAAGGGGGGAGGATTGATCCAGGTGGATATTTGTGGCCACCCACCTGTTCCAAATTCCAACTGGCTCATCTTGACAGTCTTCGATTCAGCATGTTTCTCTGTAATGGGGAAATTTCTTTGTTATTGTGGATTATATAATTAGGGGGTTGTCTTGAATCCCTACACAACATCCAGGTGGATATTTGGGGCTTCCCACCTATTCCAACTGGATTATTTGGAATTTTTCATGTGAGTACATCTTTATGTACTTCCAAGGTTGTTTTGGGGCTCTAAATAGTGTTTTTTTGGCTTGCCACAGTCAAATTGTAGACAAATTTAGAGCTTGATGGAATAATTCATAGTTCTCAAAAAGACCTTTCCAATGGGCTATCACATGCCTAAAATGGATATCGTATGAAAAATTTACGACCCCGAGGAAGTTAATGTACTAATTTAACCCAACGGGGCCCCCATGACTTTTGGCACTTCATCTCCTAGGGTTAGGTTTTTGGATGTCTATGGTTTTTGCATTAATGTTTATCATAAAAAGTCCTTCAGAACCTCATTGCAATCAGCTTATTGTGAATGAGCGTAGTTGTCACATCTCTTCTCAGAGATAAAGTTGATACCATTCTAGCGAGTCTTGCAATCTATATTTTACAATCCTTGTACATTTCTTTCATTAATAGAAATCATGTATCATTGTAGTTCTTTGTTTCTGGTAATTTTTATGTGTATTTCATTAGAATATATTTTCTTTCATTTCATTCCTAAAATAATCTAGATCAATTCTTCTCTCTACTTCTCTACGTTTGAATCCTGATCTTTTATTTGATTATGAAGTTTCTCGCAGGCCCAAAGATTATTTTCAATTTCCTCAACATAAATATACATTTTTTCCAATGTTGGGGACTATATTTCTCTAAGATAAAAGGCCAAATCAGGATGATGTGCTAGTGCATAGTATACCTTGGCAGTTGATTCATAAGGATGAATCTCAACAAGAAAATTATGATATAATTTCATAAATCTTATATTGAATTTCATAACAGTTTCTTCATTCATTATTTTTGCAGCATAAAACTCAGAAATATATTCATGGTGAGACTTTCTCTCATCCCATTTGTGCAAGAAAACATCATGAAATTCATCCCAGGAAAAAATTGATTTAGTTGGTAAGTGTTTAAACAATATCTTGACCTCACCTACTAAATAATGAGTGAACATTCTCATAAATACATCTTCATATTGAATTTCTAAGAAATCTCTAATATGTTCAAAGGATTCCATTGAATGTGGGAAGATATTTGAAAATTTTGGAAGGTAGATCATGAAGCATAGCTGGTAGATTCAAAGTTTTATATCTATTTAAATCCCACGGGTGAATCTTTACAAGTTGATCAGATGATATATCAGATATTTAAGGGAGGGGAAATTAATATCATTCGCAATTGTTTTGCAAGACTGACTAGGCTCTGGAGGAATAGGAATTTGATCAAGAAATATTTTGAAAGATGTTGATGGATAATATTGATCATTACTTTTAGAAGGAAATAATAACAAAGATTCATCTATTTGAGTAATATAATAAGAAACCAAAGGTTCTTTTTCTAATATATGAGATGAGGTTTTGGACTTATGATTCTCTCGATCAACTAGATAGAAAAAATATTTTCTAAATATATTTGACAGAACAAAAAATGACTAACCAACAGATCTAAAATATCTTGAAATAAACTTGGCATTTGGTACATGATTATTTTACAATGATTCTTCATTTTTCTGTCAAAAGTTGATCTCCTAGTGGAACCACCAGTGAATTTTTCAGATTTATGGAGTCGCCAAGTGAAAAATTAAAACAACCCGTGTTTTCGTTTCTGACTATTTTTCACGCTCAAGAACCAGAGATGATCTTTGTTGTACTCTCAAAGAATCTAAATTTTTTTTTATCTACTCCCTGACAACGACACCAAAAATGTTGTTACTAGAGATTTCTCTTGGCTGCAAAAGAGAAATGCCTAGAACATTTTCAACCAAATTCTAACTGGAAAGTTGGCCCTTACAGCCAAAGGGGGCTCCCTAATATGACTTCAAAATATGGGCTGCTCAATCTCACCAAGCAACATTTGAACATAAAAAACACAGTGGTCGGATTTAAGATAATAAAATGAAGGTTAAACAAGGCATAGGAAAATAAACACCAGGCTGGATAAAAGGTTGTAAAACTCTCAAATCAGTTACCTAAATCTATTGGGCATGGAATCTCATCAAATAGAGAAAAACAAATTTATCATGAAAGATAGAAGAAAAACAAATCTTAGACTTGCAAAGGGAAAAAGAAATATCTACAAATCTGACATGAAGAAAATACCATTTACTGGCCATTACCAATGATGAATCCAGCAAAAAGACAGTGAATGCATATAAGACAATATATTAGGGTTATGAATAAGTAAAACATGTTAAAAACAAAGGTCATGTCTTACTCACAATAAGACAGAGGAAATTCTTTGTCTCAAGTGATTATTTTATAATTGAAACAGTGGAGGTTATACCAAATTGTTACTTCTATAACCTTAATAATGATCTTACTGCAAAATAGGCATAAACAGTGATCGCATAATAAGAAGAAAAATACAGAAAATACAAGAAGAGACAAGGTTCTACTGAAGAATGAGCAATGAATCCAATAAATTAAATCTTTTTGTCTGAAAATATTTACAACAACCACAACGGGTTTACATAGAATGCATCCTTGTTGCCTAAAAGTATTTCTCAGTTGCCCCCCATACAGAGCTAATTTTATAAGCACATATTTCCTATCTCAAAATATAAATTTGTTTCTTGACAGTTCAATGAAGGCATTCGAATCTAATTTGAAACCTGGAATAATTTCCTTTTTTCTCTGTTGCTCCATTCTTATGATTTTATTCAACAATCTCTGCAAAACATATTAATAAAATTAAAAATTAAAAATGAAGGACATAACCAAATCTAAAAATCATATGAAACCAAATTATCCAAAATAAAACCATTTTAATTAACTAATAGAAACTAAATCTTAAATTCCAATTGTTTCTTTCCATGATATTCTCGACAAATGGATATTCTGGAAACCGAATTTTAACAGCATGTCATTCTGGTAATGTAATTTCTTCCAAAAACTCATTCATAAACTCGGTTGTTGCAAATTCGAAACTCTATTTTCTGCTAATTTTTGGGAAGGTTTAATGATCATATTTGGTTGAGTAAATGTTTCCATATTTTTCTACTCGGTCTTATCTTTCCAACGATCCCTCACAAGTCCAATTTTGTGCCCCAAATCTCAAGATATGACCTCTCGAAGTCAAGGTCCTGAAACTACTCTGGTGCATTTTGGGTAAGTTAAAAAAAAAATTCTAAATCCCACATGCATGGGAGGGGAATAGACTTTAGTGTTTATATACATAAATGTGTATGGGCTATTTATGTGAACATGGAGTGGGGAGACCATGGTGAAGGGAACACTTAGTTAAGTTTTATTTAAAATATAAAATATATTAAAATTAATTTAAAGTGATTGTACGTGGAGTTTTAGGTGGGATGGGGTAGAGTCTAGGATTAGGTATATGTGTAAGGTGGGGTAGAACTTAGTCTTAGGTCATAGGTCATCATATGGAATACGTCATCCTGAAGTTTCGAAGGCCCGAAAACTATAAAATATAATAAAATATTAATAATGTAAAAATAAAATAATATACACTATTATTACAATAATTAAATACACTAATATTCCATGTGTAAAGAGATGTGGCAACTAATGTTATGTTGATGTAGTGGTGACGTGGAAGCGCCACATAAAAAGTTTTTCTTAGCACTGCCACATACGTTGTCACGTTATCAAAATAGTGGAAAAACACAAAACTTCAAAAGGTCATAACTTTTGATCCAACAGTCGGAATGAGGCAATTTATATCGTCAGAAAGCTCTTGAGGAGACGAAAATAATGGGATTATTAAAAATGGAAAATTATGAAAACCAAAAATCACTCAAAACAGGAAACCAAAAGAAAACCTATGCAATATTCCAAACATTTTACATGAGGACCCTTTATTTTCAAAAAACATTAAGAGGAGGATGTTAAGGCCTCTACAAAATAATATGATCTAAAATAAAATCAAACCAGAACCTTACGCAAAAAAAAATCAAAACGCCTATTGTAAAAAAATTTAAAAAAATTATTTTAGAATTTATTTTATGTTCCAACAGATTGCATCACCTCCAAGACTGCAATTTACTCTGAATAGTGTCCTATGATGGACGGATAGGATCAGCTATCTTTCCAAATCGATGGTCAAGATTTAATCATGCCCCTATGCCACCAAGGGTCCATATATGATCGTCGCGCCCAATTGATGGTGACGATCCTTTGAAGCAAAACTAGAGTTTTCCTCTGGCGTATCAATCTGGTTCAGGACTTAGTCAAATTCATAAAGGTTTCTCTAAGTATTTCCCAAGAATTAATGATTTTTCCAGAGCTATTTCCTTGGCCCAAGTGCACCATTGCCTATGTAGGATTCCTTTGTTACATATTATCCCGAAATATTTTTTACTTAAGGGATCCTATCACTGCGTTATCCAGGTGCATACATTTGCATAAATAGAGAAGGTCACCAAAGCATGTACAATAAGAAAGGTCACGGTTTCATCCCTTGACTTACACATAATAGGGATTTGAGTTATTTACATACTAAATGAATATTGTAAACTTGTACCCTTCCAAATTCACCCATTTTATAATATTATTACAGGAAAATAGTCAAAGATGTTTTACTAAGACATAGACTATATGTATTCAAGGACACCCACCTCTCCAAGTAGAGATATTTCATTCAAATATGAGACTATCTCCAGAAATAAAAAAATAAATTCACAATCAGGTATTCATGTCCAAAAATCACCATGTAAAGCATTAAACTATACACATACCCAATTCAATGCACAAAGATAACTAAATTACTCATCTATAATTTGGGAGATATTGGAAACTGTTGAAGGGTGTGCCACTCTCCACCCAACCATAGGAAAAGTTGCACAATTCACTGCTACATCTAGACATCCCCGAGCCAGGATACGATGCCACGAGAGGATAAATAGTTTTTCAGCAATTTTTTAGGAAGTATCTATCACTTATGCACTTATGTTTTCCTTGAACTAGATAGTTATCCTTCTCTCCACTCCAGTATTCAGTATTTTATCTTCTCGCTTGTCTCTTTGTCTCCGCTTTCCCCCCTTCTTGTTGTCCTCTATCCCTCATTTTCATGTGTCTTTTCCTAGACCTCGGGGTAGCATTAGAAACTTCTCAATGGGGCTATTACCATCTCCCTCATTTATTTCCAAGGGGACTCCCCAACCACCAGCTTGAATGGTAATAAATATTATGGGTAGAGGATGGTTTAGGGATTGCGCTCCTTTTAATTTTTGGTAATTTATTGTCTTGGCAGGGTCATTTCAACAAGTGAGGTCCTCCCTCTTTCACCATTTCCTCTCATAAAATTGTAACCCGTGAAGGAAACCCATTCAATAGTTTCTCAACATTTACATGTTGCATTAATAATTGAATATGAACATTAAAAAATTAATCAAAGGTCCTTTGTGATGCAGGAGCATCTCTCCACGCCAACCATGTGTCAGCTAGCCAGCCCACATCAACACACACATTCAATGAGGAGAAGAGGCGCCATCCCTCTCACATTTTAAAATTTGAATATAAATGTAATTAAATGCATGTAAGGTCGTTGAGCCATGAAGCCGCCCCTTTTTGCAGGCATAGCTATAGGTATCTTTAATGGTTGTAGGGCTGTGATCTAGCTCTGATTTGGACTAGACATCCATTTATTGGCAATTCAATGTAGATTGAATACGTAGGTGAGGATGGAGGGAAGACCTCGAAGATCCCCCTCATGTAAAAGACCTTTTTTCGATATCATTTTTGAAAAGATGGATAGACAGAGAAGGAGTAGAGACACTGTCAAAATCTGAGCTCAGGAACACCTTGTAAAGAGAGGCATTTTTATTCATAGAAACCAGAGCAGTTTTTCCTGCATATTATCTGTGTTGCGTGAATGCTTTCATGTGTTCTTTGTATGTTGTGAATGTATGATGTAGATGTGCATTTGCAGGGACATATAGGTTTTGTTATCTGTGGGTTCTTTGATTTCAGGTTTGGGGATCTTTGAGGCTTCATGCCAAGAGGGCGTGACAGAACACTGCGGGTTCTGAGAGCCAGTGCACAGAGTGCATTTCCAATTCTGCGGGATTTGGACAAAGACGTGCTAGGAGGGCATACCATATGGAGTCATTGGCTCAAGGAGGAGACCTCAAGCTTGTTGAACACCTTGAAGGCAAGACTGTGTAGAGGAAGACACAGTAAGAAGACAGAATCTCTGAGGAGTTCTGTAGAGCTTTGTCAGGAGGGCATTGAGCACAAGCACAGAGTGTTGAGGAGGAACTTTGTTGTGAGTCCAAAGAAAAACAAAACCACTGAGGATTCTAGACACCCTGCTTGGAGGGAATTAAGTAGGTGCCAGAGCACAGGAGGAAAGAACTCTTTGAGTTTTGGAACTGAATAAGAGTCCACGGAAGGATCTTCACAGGGTTGTTGAACACCCTGTAGTCTTGGCAAGAACTTTGCTTGAGAAAAGGAGTGTCAGGAGGGCATCAGATTCTCCATCTGAAGGAGAAGGAAGAAAAAGGGTGAAGTCTCCTTAGAGATCTGAGTAGCAGAGAAGCTCAAAAGAGATAGCACCGAGTTAGCATGCAGAGATTCTGCAAGGTGTGCAGGAGTCACGGAAAGCTTTTAAGGTTTCAAAGAAGGCCAAGGTTAGGAGGGAGAGTGATTTTACGCACAGAGGCCACAAGAGGTTGCAGAGGCCAAAAGAGAGAACTCTTTGGAGAGTTTAGAGTCCCGAAAGCTCAGGAGGGACAGTGTTTTCGAGTGCGCAAGTGAGACCAAGGGTCATAGAGCTCGCAGAAAAGAAGCAAAGGTTGAGGCCTTTAGCATTTGGGAATCTTACAAGTTCAGGAAGAAAGTGCATGCTCAAGAGGAGAGCACAGTTGTCGTCAGATCAGGCCAAAGGGAAGATCTGGACCATTGAAGTTTCCACGTCCAGGGAGCAGCGGGAGAGCGCACAAAGCAGGAGAGATCGTGAGCCGTCAGATCTCACACAGATCATCGACAGTCATTAATATGGAAGTGGATCACAGTCGTTGATCTCATCCAGGGTTGAAAAGGGTCGTATCGTCACTTCTTCATTTCAGATACCAGAAGTGCGAGAGAGCATGGGCAGAGGAGACCTTGCATCGGGAAATCCCGAAATGCAAAAGTCCGAAAGAGTTTGGAGGAAGCGAAAATTTTGGCATATTAGAGTTCAGAACTTTGGGAGATCCAAGGATATGAGAGCCAAGCATTTTGGCATCAGAAAACCTGAAATCGCAAAAGGAGGAGAAAGTCGAGGAATAGGCTTTTTGGCATTTCGGAAATCATCTTTTCGGGAGTCTTGGAGACAAGAAGTCAGGCACTTTGCGTCAGGAAACCCAAAATAAGACTGCGGTCATATGAAAAGTGGTCACATGGAAAAAGACATGGCCCAGGGGGGCTAGCCGTCGTCGAGTGTTATTTCGTCATTTTGGCATTTCGGGGATCAGGGGATCGAGAAAGCAGAGGTTCTTGACATCAGGACCTAAGGGGTCCCAAAACC
This sequence comes from Picea sitchensis, assembly GCA_010110895.2. Classification (NCBI taxonomy): domain Eukaryota; kingdom Viridiplantae; phylum Streptophyta; class Pinopsida; order Pinales; family Pinaceae; genus Picea; species Picea sitchensis. Next base: position 67,837 of record SNQJ01S0073024.1, on the reverse strand, counting down.
TGAAATTGCATTTCGGGAAAAGGTCACGGTCGTGCTGAGGTCATGGGTAGGTGAAATCTCATGCATGTGGCATGCTTGTGCAGGTGGAGTCTCATGAAGGACCTATGGATCAAAGATTGGAGATTCCAGCAAGGAATCAAAAGAGTCGATCCAACTCGAAGGCATTAAAGAACGATCCTTAGACCGAGAGGTCTCGCAGAACCTACCGAGGCAGGGGGGGATTCTGCGCCACTTTGTCTTGAAATGGTCACATAACAAGATTTTCTATATTTTTGGTCATGATAATAGTTATATTTACATACTGGGGGGGATAGGGGTGTTACAGATGCATTAAATAATTAATAGCAGGACAGTGAGGAAATGTATCAAAGAAAAAAATGTGGAGTGAATTTGGTGTGGTTATGGAGTACCATGTAGCCTCAATGGTAGACAGAGGATGTTTGGTATGTTTTATAAGTACCCCATATCCTTAATATACCAATGAGGGTATAGAGTATATTATAGAGTGGTATCAAATAAATCAACTCATATACGAAGAAATTTTATTTTGTTTCAAGTGCTTGACAAAATGCCTCAAGGAGAATAATTGAGGAAATGTTCTGAATACAGTGATTGCTAGAATGATGACTCAAATTTCTAAATTGGATTCTTGTTAAAGTATATGAAGGCACAATTTTTGTAATTCATGTTTATATAGTTTAGTTTTGTGGAGAAATTTATGGGTTCAAAGTTTCCCAAATGGTGTGAAGAAATTAAAGTTTGCTTCAAGTGCTTGACAAAATTCCTTAAGGAGAATAATTAGGGAAATGTATTAAGTCCAATGATTGTTAGAATGATGGATCAAATTCCTAAATTGGATTCCTGCTAGAGTACATGAAGGCATAATTTTTGTAATCCAGGGTTACAAAGTTCAGTTCTGTGGAGATATTAATGGGTTTCAATTTGTCCAGATGTTGTGAAATAGATCTTATATGTTGATGTGAAAATGTCATGTTCCCATTTTTTGGATTCCCCTGCTCGGTAGTGGAAATGACCTATGTGGATTGTCAGTGAAGAAAAAGGGATTCAAAAGAGGTTATTTAGTGTCACTTAGTTATGAGATGTTATGTATTTAAAGTGACATTATAACTAGTAAGTTACTTATCTATTAAAAGTGAATTTTAATCCTAAAGTGAAATAAAAAGAGGGATAAGGGTCATATTTGATTTAGTCAAAAAGAGGATAAGGGTTACATTTGATTTGGTCAAAAGAGGGAAATTTATAGAAAGAATGGAGACAAGGATAAAAGGAGGGGTAGAGCCTCACTTTGGAATTATGATTTGATATCTCATTTTGGAAGTTCTCTTGGAGCCATTGTTTCGTTAGGGTTTAGAAAAACCCTTCCACTATTGGTTTGGTTTCGGTGGTGAAATATCCACCCTAGATAGACAAGAGGTGAATCCATCTCGGATTTCCATTGGAGACTAGAAAAGAGGGGAATCCATATACTATTTTCATTTGAGCTTCTATTTTGGGGTTCAATTTCAGTAGGAGGAATATCGTCTTGCACAGGAGATCGGCAGAATATTTCGGGGGAGGCCATACTCAGACTTTACAAGTACAAGGAAGGGATTCTCAAAAATCATGGTACATGAACACCCCACAAATTTACTATAGGTTTTCCCTTGAGGCCCTCGTTGGTTTTCAACCCTTGTTCCACTAGGCCCCGCTCGTTGTCCATTCTTGTCCCGTGAGGCTCTCTGCGATCTGAAGTTGCAGATTTGTTTCGAGTACGGCAGGTCAGATTGTTGCAGCAGGTGTTGTTGGAGTGTCTTTGCATCGTCTTCAACAGTGGTTTACATAGTTTTGCATCATTCTAGGAGGAGGATTGGATATTTTCAGTTATCCTTTTGTAGATTGGAGAATCCATATACTAGGAGGGATTAGGGCACTACATCAGGTTTTGTTATTCAATTTATTGTTTGTTTATTCTTCACAACTGCTACAACAGCCCTAGAAATTGTATTGTGTGATAAAGACTCCATTATTAATAAAGTCCCATATTATCTCTTCTAATTTCTAGTGTATGCAACATGTTTGTCAAAATACCTATCTATGGGTTATATGTAACATGCTTGTGGAAATTCCTCAATCAGTTTGATAACATATAAAGAGTATAACCATAACTATATTTGACAAGAAAATATAGCATATTCCATTTGGGGACATTACAGTGGTATCATATTTGATGATCTTGCCAACCTATAATTGCATGGTTTACAGAAGAAATAGAGGTAAAAAGCATCATGGACAAAGTGATGATAGAACTTATGCAGAATCAAGGCCCAAGGCTTATATATAGAGGAAGTTGTTGAGTGAATTCCTTGTGGATCAACCAAAAAAAAAGTATATGCACCAATTGATTAGGGGATTGAGTATAGGATAGATGTCGATACATCACTTTGGGATTTAGGACCAGTTGTTATTAGTAGAGTGATTGATACAGTGGCACACAGGGTGGTACATTATGATACAATGGTGTGTAGTGGTATGCAGAAGTATATAGCGGTGTACGGTGGTATACAGTGGGGCTTTTGGATGTTTCCCCCAGGGAGACCTCCAGATAGGGATGTCATGCTGGAAATACTGAGAAGGGGGTGAATCAGTATTAACTTTTTAAACCATTAATAATTACTTTGTTATTTTAATTATCACAATAGATCAGCAATGGACTTGTATTTAAAACATCAATTATATAAATCAAGAATTACAAAGTTTATAGATAATAATATTTGATTGTCAAGGACACAAATCTTGTTTAGAGAACCAACTCTTGGAGACACAAATCCCCTTCTTTAGGGAACCAACCCTAGGAAGCACCAAATCCCTTGTTTTAGGGAACCAACCCTAGGAAGCACCAACTCCCTTATTTTTAGGGCACCAACCTTAGGAATCACCAACTCCCTTGATTTCACACTTTAATTAGTAAAGGATATGAATTCTTCCTTGGTCCTCCCTTCCACCCTCACTGCATAAGTATCTTCAACCTTCCTGCTTGGACTCTGCTTCTCTTTTTGATCTTCTGATATGGACTGCAGAGACACTTATTATTCATGTTTCTTTCTTGATTATATAGTCTCCTAACTGGTGTGATATTTGAAGTATTGTGTCTCTTTATTTGAACCATTGCACATATTCATTTAAATTAACAATAATCACTTCTATTATTATTATTATTATTATTAGTTTAATGAATTCAAATCCCTTCCAAATTGTTCATCATTTTAATCCTTCACTGTTTATTTTCTTATTCTGGATTTGAATATCTGTAGATAGGCGCTAACTCCAAACCATTATTTTCTTTGTGATCGTGGGCTCAAACCACGGGATTACCTGCTAAGTATTTTCCTTAGCAATGTTGTTTCACCTTTGTTACCTTGAGCAGTCACATGACCAACAACATAACCATGTCATCTAGGCTTTGTCCCTTCAGAAATTTTTCTCTTTTACCAAAATCTTGTTATTGCCAAAGAGATATCTTCCAAAGTGTTACCTTCTAGAGTCATTACATATCATGTTGGCTAATCCAATGGCTAGCATTACTCCCAAAGTTCTGAAATCGACGGTCTCGTCTAATCCTTCTGCAATTTGCACTATGATGAGATCTTATCCATTGATCTCTTTTTCTTTTATCTTGATATGATGGTGTGGAGTTAATCTCTTATTGAATGGATGATTATTTCTTATCTTGAGGCTAAATCAAAATCGAAGATCACAAATTAATCAGGAGTTGATATGAATGGTTCTCGTTCACTCTGGGACTTCGATGATTCATGACTTCGAGACTTCGGGTTACGAGAACTCTGGAGTAGGAAAATTTCTTTAGAGGTTTACCTATCGAATAAGTCATAAAGTTTCGGTGACCAATTTTTGTTAGTTAACTCTTCATGTTTACTCTATTCTTCCACTATGTTTGATGAACAATTAAGAATACTCCTGAAGTAGATCAACGTTTATCATTACTTCACGATTTCGGCCTTCGATGATTAGCTGATAAAAGAAGCTTAGATATCCCCGAAGTTAGTAATATTAGAGTGACGTGGAATTTTGACATCAATGTTGATATGGCATTGGTTGAGTGGATTCCATGTGTCACCTTGATTCATGAATTTCATATACCAAATGTGCCAACTAGACCTTGACGCTTGTCATCTGTTGATTGGGCCAGATGTCATATTTGTCTTACTACATGTCTCATCCTATATCAAAAGGAATATTCTTAGATTATTTTCCTTCAGAGGGATGCCACTTCCATATTCTTCAACTCTCCGAATGGATGGTATCGAATGGAATATTCTTTTTTGGTACTCTGATTTCGGAGTATTATAACAACTCTTCTCCACTGGACTCTGAACAATTTCCTTTGAACATCAATTGATAGTCGTCGCATGTTACGGCCTTTCTAGACATCGAATAAAGGGTATCTATGAGGAACATTATGTTTTGATACTCCGATTTTGGATTGTTAAAACAAATCTTCTCCACTGGACTCTGAATACATTCCTTCAAACATAAATCAATAGTCTTCATGTGTTACCTCCAAATTCATCAATTAGGAACACCCCGAGTTAATCTCCACCACTGTTCTAGTCCTTCTTCAGACCTACTTTGTCTTTACCTAATACACTCTTTCTCGATCCAAATAACCACAAACCATTGATTTACCTTGCTATCGATCGGTCATTGTTTTCTTCAGGACTTTGTGCCTTTGGCCCCGCTTATCCTATCCTTCCACTTTCTCATCGATGGTTGGCAGGATTTTCCATCTCTTCCTCTGATCTGACGATCGACATGAGTTCATTACTTTGAAGCTTTGGCCTTCGGGTACTCCTACATGATTCAGAATAGTTTTTGTCGGAGTGGTCAACGTCGGAGCTGATTGCTTGATCCAATGGCTGAGAGCTCACCCTTAGAGATCTTAGATCGACAGTCTGCATGAGTTCGTTTACTCCAGGAGTCCAAGATATTGTGGCTTACCATGTCCTTCCACTATACTTGATCGAATGGTTGATAATTCACCTGAATTCCCTCCTTCATCTAACGGCTGGCGGGATTTCGTGACTTCGTGATCTTTCGTTGTCTCCAATGTTCATCAAAGTGGCAAAGTGATTTTATCCACTACTTGATCCAATGGTTCATATTGCTACTACTTCAAATCTAACAGTTGAGATTTAATCCTTCCCAACCTCTGACTTCACCTCGATCTAACGATCCTAGATTGTCTCGAACTGAGAATGAACAGGGCCTGTAACTCAATCCTTTACAAGCGATTATTCCATGTAGGTTATGGCTTCTGCAAGATATGACAGTCCAGGATTGTCTCAAGAACTACATCAATGGAGAAGATTCTTCCTTGATTCCTTTGGTGTTTACTATGGGGATTTAATTCTCAATAGCACTTATGTAATGCACTCTCCCTTCTGAGCTTTCCTTCATCCTTTCCATGCTTTGATTTTGTGTGTGTATTCTTTGTAGAATCTCCCCACTGTCTCTCTTAAGATTTAGGAACATAGGATCATTTCTTGATACTATCATGATCAATAGTGATCATGAATTGCTTATTTCCCAAGGTGATATTCATTTTTCTCTGATTATTGTACATGTTTCACTCATGTTTCCATCAATGAAAACACACAATCAATAATGTGAACAATATCACCCTTTGGAATTGAGGGAAACATATATGTAAAACAAATGAGTTTGTACCTTTGCTCCCCATATCATTGATCTCATCTTTAAATTTGGGAATTGAATTTATTTTACTTATTTTTCTCCCCCTTTGAAATCAATGAAAAAAATGGATGTTTCCTTGCTCCCTTTAGGTTGACACTCCCCCTAAGGTGATTCTCCTCCCTGTCTATGAATCTCTCCCACTTTGGAAAAGGGATATTACTCTAAGGAAAGGAATAAGGAGTTAGGAAAGACTTTAGATTGTTCATGTTGATACCCCTATGAATATTGAAGCACAAAAGAATGGAGAGGATCTTTGGGTACAAATGAATGAATAGATAACTAGAATCATTGAAAGTAACATTGTTTGATGGTACAACTCTATTTTGCAGGATCTGGCATGGTGTGTTGTAGATCTTCATCTGCCAAGGAACCATGTCAAATAGAGTTATACCATCAAACAATGTTACTTTCAATGATTCTAGTTATCTATTCATTCATTTGTACCCAAAGATCCTCTTCATTTTTTTGTGCTTCAATATTCATAGGGGTATCAACATGAACAATCTAAAGTCTTTCCTAACTCCTTATTCCATATATATATATATATATATATATATATATATATATATTGTCAAGGAGGAGCTTTAGTAGATCATCACAATAGTGTTTGAAATTTTCCAAGATCATCATCATTCAATTCTTCTGGTTGATCTCCTATTGAAATTTCATCATCATCATCATCATTGTTTTTTGCAATAAAAGATTATTTATCCTTTTCTTGAGAGTTTTGTTTTTTTCATTTTACATTTGTTGGGTAATGGATAATTTATTTGCAGGATACTATCAATTTCTGCAATTGTGTTACATTTTTCTTTAGTAGTTTTCTTTTCTTGAGCTTGATCCACTTTATATGCATAAATTTGATTTTCAGATACCTTATGAGACACTACACCCATCATTCTCTTATTGTCAATTTTATCAATTTCAGGTAAAATATCTTCATCATTTTTCTTCCTTTCTACTTGAGCTTTTCTTCTCCATATGTTCTTATAATTTTCCTTAATGTTGGAGATACTTGCCTTCATGGAATATTTTGGCAATCTACATTCACTAGCCTTATCACCATAATTGTTTCATTTTTGGCATTCAATATTAAACTCTTGTAAGGGATAGAATGAGTTATAATTTCTTCTTTATGCATTATTCTTATTGCTTTCATCTCTTTGAACATTTCTTGGATTGTACTTTCTATAAGATTTACAATGCACTTCTTTAAGTCCAAAATTATTGCAGGAATAGCAATATCCAAGTAAAATATATTGATTTTTGTTAGAGGGATTCTTTCTGATCATTCTATTCTTTTTGTCATCTTTTTCTTCAGTAGGGAGTGCAGATTTTTGTTTATTTGGGAAACTCTTCAATGGTATTGTCCTTGCCTTATTTTCTTCTCTTCTTATGGAGTTCTTAAGAGCATCTACATAGTTGATTGGTTGTATGTCATTATTTTTTTCTGTATAGGGGTCATATCCTAGTCATGTCTTATCATTTTATGATCTCTGACTTCTAAGAATGTTGTTTAGGATTTTTGAGTTGTTTTCAAACTTAGATTGAATGTCTTCTTTTTCTAGTTTCCCTTATAGTTGAATTATTTCATCTTCCAATATCTTACATGTTTGTTGTTTTTCATTGAGTTCCTTATTCAAGATTTATTCTTTTCTTTTGGTTTCTTGGAGTTGGGTTTTTAACTCAATAATCAATTATTTTGAATCACTAATGGTTTTGGAAACCTCCTTTTCTCTTGATTTTATAACTTCTTCAAATTTTAGAAGTTGTTCCCTTAGTAACTTGTTTGGATTTTTAGATTTTCTTAGTTCTTCAATTGAACGGATAAATTCTTCCTCAAGGTTCACTTCTTCTTCATCTTCTGCATGATTATCATCTTCAGTTTTCATTCTCATAAACAAAAGTTGTGGCTCCTCTTCTTCACTTTCTTCAGATGATCTATTGTCTTCTTGGGTAAAGAAATTTTTCTTCTTCTTATAGAACATCCTTTTGTCTTTGGTTTTTCTCTTCTTCTAATATTTGAAAGTTATTTCATCATAACTTTCCTCCTACTTAGGATAGGGACATTTATTGGCAAAGTGTCCAATTTTTTCACAATTGAAACATTTTAGAGGAAACTTTCCTTTGTATTTCCCAGTCCCTCTCTTGAGTTTCTTCATGAAGTTGGCAACTTCTTCATCAGACATATCCTATAACTCTTCATTGGTAATTTTCTCATGCTTCTTATTTGTTTTAGATGCCTTAAAGGTTGTTTATCCTTTTGATGGTTTTTCCTTCCCTGTCCTCATCTCATATGCAGTAAGAATTCCATGGAGATCATCTATAGTGAGTTGTCAAGTTCTATTCTATCTTCAACTGTGGAAATCTTGGCATCATACCTCATAGGTAAGGACCTTAAGATATTTTTTACAATATGTTTGTCTAAGAGTTCTTCTTATGATGCTCTGATTGAATTAACTACCTCATCTACTCTATGAAGGTATTCAACAATGTTCTTTTCTTCTTTCATCTTCAAATTTTCAAACTGAGCTCTGTAGGTTTGTAGTTTGGATTCCTTGACTTTGCTATATCCTTCATATATACCATCCAGTTTGTCCCAGAACTCCTTAGATGACTTACAATGCATTAATTTAACAAATATAGGATTTGTTAATCCTCCTAGAATGGCATTGACTTCTCTTGAGTTGTCATTGAAAATCTTCTTTCCTAAAATATATGTGGGTGGAGTAGTTGGTGCAGTGTCACCATCTTCTATAGATTTCCAAACATCAAAACCAAGAGCCAACATGTATATTTTCATTGTTGTTTTCCAGAGAGCATAATCACCTCCTTTAAACAATGATGCTTTGTTGGAAGACATTCCCTCTTACTGATCCATTTCTTTTAGGATCTACCTTCCAGTGATTAGATTGTGCTGAAGGAACTCACTCTGATACCAATTGTTGGAAATACTGAGGGCAGGGGGGTGAATCAATATTACCTTTTTAAACCATTAATAATTACTTTTTTATTTTAATTATCGTAATATATCATCAATGGACTTGTATTTAAAACATCAATTATATAAATCAAGAATAAAAACGTTTATAAAGAATAATATGTGATTGTGAAGGACACTGATCCTCTTTAGAGTGCCAACTCTTGGAGACACAAATCCCCTTCTTTGGGGAACCAACCCTAGGAATCACCAACTCCCTTGTTTTAGAGCACCAAACCTAGGAAGCACCAGCTCCCTTATTTTTAGGGAACCAACCCTAGGAAGCACCAACTACCTTGATTTAACACTTTACTTAGTAAAGGATATGAATCATTCCTTGCTCCTCCCTTACACCCTCACTACATAAGTATCTTCATCTTTCCTTCTTGGACTCTGCTTCTGATCTGGACTGCAGAGACACTTCTTCTTCACGTTTCTTTGTTTCTTATATAGTCTCCCAACTGGTGTGATATTTGAAGTATTGTGTCTCTTTATTTGAACCATTGCACCTATTCATTTAAATTAAAAAATAATAACTTATATTTTTTTATTATTAATAGTTTAACGAACTCAAATCCCTTCCAAATTGTGCATCATTTAAATCCTTCATTGATTATTTTCTTATTATGGATTTGAATATCTGCAGACAGGCGCTTCCTTCAAACCATTCTTTTCTTTGTGACCATGGGATCAAACCATGGGATTACCTGCTAAGTAATGTATTTAGCGTTGGTGTTTTACATTTATTACCTTGAGCACTCACATGACCAATGACATAACCTTGTCATCCGAACTTCGTCCCTTCCAAAATTTTTCTCTTTTACCAAAATCTTGTTATCGTAGAAGAGATATCTTCTAGAGTGTTACCTTCTGGAGTGATTACATATCATGTTGTCTAATCCAATGGCTAGCATTACTCCCGAAGTTATCATATCAACAGTCTAGTCTAATCCTTGCACAATTTTCACTGTGATGGTGTGGAGTTAATCTCTTGTTGAATGGACAATTATTGCTTATCTAGAGGCTAAAACAAATCGACAATCACGACTTAATCAAGATTTGATATGAACAATTCTCGTTCACTCCGGGACTTTGTCGATTTGTGACTCTGGGACTCCGAGTTACTAAAATTCTGGAGCATGACAATTCCTTCAGAGGTTTACCTACCGAATAAGTCATAAAGCTACAGTGATCGCTTGTTGTCAGTTAACTCTTCAGGTTTACTCTACTCTTCCACTATGCTTGATCAACGGTTGAGAATTATCCCAAAGTAGATCAATGTTTAGCGTTACTTCGTGATTACGTCCTTCGTCGATTAGCTAATAAAATAAGCTTAGATATCCCTGAAGTTAGTAATCCTAGAGTCACGTGGCTTGATGACATCAGTGTTGATGTGGCATTGTCTTAGTGGTTTCCATGTGTCACCTTGATTCGTGACTTTCATATACGAAATGTGCCAAATAGACCTTGACAGTTGCCATTTGTTGATTGGGCCATGTGTCATATTTTTCTTACTACGTGTCTCGTCCTAGCTCAAAAGGAATATTCTTCAATTCTTTGTCTATGGAGGGATGCCACTTCCACATTCTTTAGATCTCCGAATGGATGGTATCGAATGGAATATTCTTTTTCAATACTCTGATTTCATAATGTTATAAAAAATATTCTCCACTGGACTCTGAACACTTTCATCAAAACATCAATTAATAGTCGACACGTGTTACAAATTTTTTGGAAATTGAATAAAGGGTATCGATGAGGAATATTATGTTTCAATACTCTAATTTTAGAGTGTTAAAACGACTCTTCTCCACTGGACTTGTAATACCTTCCTCCGAACATAAATCAATAGTCGTCATGTGTTACTTCCAAATTCATCAATCAGGATCACCCTGAGTTAATCTCCACCATTATTCTAGTCCTTATTCATACCTACGAGGTATTTATCTAATGCGCTCTTTCTCGATCTGAATAACCCACAAACAATTGATTTACCTTTCTATTGATCTGTCATTATTTTCTTTGGGACTTTGTGCCTTTTGCCTCCCTTATCCTATCCTTCCACTTCATATCGACGGTTGGTAGGATTTTCTAGCTCTTCCTCTCATCCAACAATCGATGGGATTTCGTTACTTTGAAGCTTTGACCTTCAGGTAATCCTACATGATTCAGACTTCTTTTCATCGGAGTTGACTTCTTGATGCAACAGTTGAGAGCTCGCCCGTAGGGATATTAGATCGACGGTCTGCATGAGTTCATTTACTTTGAGACTACGAGATATTTTGGCTTACCCTGCCCTTCCACTAAACTCGATTGGATGGTTGAGAATTCACCCGAAGTCCCTCCTTGATCTAACGGCTGGAGGGATTTCGTGACTTTGTGATATTGTCTTGTCTCCAATGTTCCCCAAAGTGGAGAAGTGGGCAGGTGCAAGGAGTGCACAAAATAACTCTATTTCGAGTTCACAGAGAAGAGAGGTGTCAAGGAGAAGACACTCACGGATTTTTTGAACACTCTGTCTAATATCTCTGCAAGTGTGCATAGAGCAGATGTAGGAAATGCATCAGAGAACCTGAAGGAGAACCAGGTTTAGGAGGATAACCTGTGCAAGGAGTGCATTAGGCCAACACTTAGACAAGTGTTACAAGAATCCCTTTGAGAGACTTCATCGAGTGCAAGGAGTGCGCCAGAGGTAAAGTAGTTTCACTTTACAAGCTCAGGAGGTCGAGCACAAAGTGTGCCAGGAGACCATCAGAGAAATCTCTAAGGAAGAGGAACGGTCGAGACCCTTTAGAGTTCTGAGCTAGTTCGAAAGCTCAAGAGAGATAGCGCAATGAGTGCGTAAGAGTCGGACTTATTCCAAGTCCTGAATATTAGGAGGAGGAACAACAGTAGTCGTTAGATCAGCTGAAAGGAGGAGATATGGACCATTGGAATTCACATCCAGACAGCCAGAAGAGTGCGCAGGGGGAGAACAGATCTCAGTCGTTAGATCTGAGTGCATGGATCAACAAGCTTCGGATCAAGAGGTAAGTGCACGAGACTCAAATTATTTTAAGTGCATATAAGAGTGGACTTGCAAAGTCCTGAAGTCCCGAAGGCAGTGGGACTGTCCATCATCAAGGTTGATAGGTGGAAGTAGATCGAAGGGTCCGGGAGGTAAAGCTTTGGAATATCTGCATGGAGTAGAAGTTGAAACTCCCGAACTCCGAATACTGGAGTTGATCCTAGTCATTGGTGTTGGGAATGATACATGGCATAGATCCACAAACTTCAGAGGAAGAACCCTTCGTAGAAAAGGCAAGGAGGAGAACACTCGAAGAACTGTGAGCTGAAGCAATCTTGGTCGTTCATTCAGATAGGACACATGGTGTTAGATTAGCGCTTCGTTGATTCGCTAATCGGGAAAGCCAGAGGTAGAAGAAGTGAAGACTAACGAAGTCTAAATTTGTGAGGTCATCAGGGTCGTTTGTTAGAGGGGACACTTGGAAGGAGATCTACCAGTCTGAAGACTCAACACTTTTGAGGTTCTGTAGAAAAGTGTTTCGGAAATTTCTGAAACACCGGAGAAGAAATAGTTGAGGGCTATTGATCTGAATAAGTAACGGGAATCATTGATCCTCTCATCGGTTATATTCATGATTTGGGGTTCGGAGAAGTCAGCGGAAACTTCATTTGAAACAACAAAATCCCAAAGTCTGAAGAGCCTAGGATATTAGGCCGCAGGTCATAGCCCGAGGTCACATAAAAGGAGAGTGTGGATCGTGGATCTGGTCCTAGAGAATTCATCGATTCAGGGATCGGGAAAAAGGGAGCAAGCATCTCACAAAATCTTTGAATAATGGAGTCACAAAGGGAGTTGGCCCATGGTCATAATCCATGGTCACATGAAAAGAAGGGGCTTAGCCAGAAGAGCTAGCACCCATTGGTGTTGAGATTTGAACAACATTGAGGAGAGGGCCTACGAGTGCCATATGACCTGCACCATGGGTAAAAAGGGCCTGTGTAAATGGATTTGGGGTCTAGTAAAGGCCTGAAGAGTTGATATGACTTAGCATGTGCAAAGATCCTAGACTGAGAGGTCAAGCAACCCTTTGGAAGAAAGGGGGTTTATGTCAGAGTGGTATCAGAGCACAATTTTCATTTGTATATTTTAGGTGAAGGAGAAGCTGGAGATGTTCTCAGTTGCAGAGTAAATAGTAGGCTTTCCAAGAGTGAAGGTAGAAGTTGAAAATGGCTACTGAAGGCCATGGACATGGTCAGTGAGAAGGCCACCAATAGAGGAACAAAGTTGAGATAGACAAATATCTCAGCGAGATCAGAGAAAAAATGGAGAAGCTGACAATGAAGATGTAGCAGAAATCAAAGGTACACTAGAGGTATGAATGGCATGTTCAAAAGTTTTTGGCCAGAAGGAAACAACCAGAGTTGATAAAGTGATTGAGGGAAGTTGAAAACCTCAGTGCCACAGAAGAGGATGAGGTTTGCATTTGCGAACCAGAAGTAGGATAAAACCTCAATGATGAGGAGAAGAGATCAAGAAGAGATCTCATAGATTTCCAGGTGGGAAATGAGATGATATCATTCAATCTCATAGACTTCTAGGAGGGTATAAGAGAAATCCCATATTTCCAGGTGGGCAAGGGAAAACAGAGGAGACTATCTGAAAGTATCATGAACCCAGTTGAGAGTTCATATCAGCAAGGAGAGTTGATGGAGGAGAATCAGAAATGTGTTTTGATCATTGGGGGAATTGAGGTATTCCTGCCACATAGCCCAGTTGAGGCCAGAGCATGTGTTGCAGATGCAACAATAGAAGAAAGATAGCTAGCAGTGACTTTCATAGAGGAGGACAAGGAGTCGATACTGATATATTCCCCCATAGAAGAAGAAGAGCATGTAGTTAAGATTCTCACTCCATGGGAGATGGAGTTGAATATGTTGGAGGATTGGTTGGAAAATCCAGAACCAGAAGATGGTTTCCATGAGATGGCCATGCCAGGGGAGACATTGTTAATGTTTATGCCATTATTATAGTTCTTTTCATTTCAATAGATAATATCATCATAAGAACAAGATCACTGAGAAATACACATTCACAAGAGACACAACATTTATCCTGGGAAACCCTCTAGGGGAAGAAAACCCAGCAAAAACTTCCTTATC
>SNQJ01S0073024.1:37735-53909 GCA_010110895.2 Picea sitchensis | reverse complement strand
CCGCAAAAGGGGATTTGGTGCTTATACAATTACCGACATGATTAATCCTCAATGGGGATTAATCCAATAATAATAATAATAATAATGACAAGATTAATCCGCAATGGGGATTTAATCCAATAATAAAATAATAATAAGAATGTTCTTCGCAGTTACATTATTTCAACAGACATGCTAGCATGAGGAGCAGCTGGAGGAAGCTGGAGCTGAACCAACACAAGGAGAACTGGCAGAAGAAAATCTGTCAGAGGAAGAAGCTGAGCAGTAGCTTAGTGATGAGACTGTAGAACTGGAGCCTACAGCAAGATGGTAGGATAATGCCACAGGAGATGAAGGAATCAAGGGCGATCAGGTGGACCTACCCATTGACAAGGAGGAAGTGTAGCAGAGTAGGCTGCAAAACAAGATCGATTCAACAAAGGAACTCGATGATGTGATTGAGGAGATAAGGAGGTTGATGTTGAGGTCAATAGAGGAGGCTAACAATGGGGAGAAGTTGAGCAGAAGGAATCATGTCATGGCAGGAGGGAAGCAGCAGCAACAACAATGCATAGGAACAGGAGGACAACTCCAAAGGAGAGTTTAGGATCCAGGGGGATTTTAACACTGGGACAAAGGAGCTCATAATTTTTCTATCAATGGAGTATGATGCAAGCGCATCACTCCACCTCACCAATACATCATCATTCCAGCACAATCAAGCGCATTCAAGGAGGGGAGAGGCGCCAGCCCTCTCATTTTGCCCTTGTTTTCAAATTTCAAATGTAAAAACTAAATGTAATTAAATGATGCAAGGATTGGTAGATCCAAGTCGATGCCTTTTTGTAGGTAGGACATAAGGTTTCCTTTAATGGCTAATAGGATGATGATATCTATATCTGATTCAGACTAGATGGCCATTGAATGTAATTCAATGTAATTAATGAGAGTTAGGTAGCTTGAAGGGAAAGGCTCGAGGAGCCCCTTTTTTGTAAAAGATATTTGTATCAGATTTCATAAGGAAGTTAAGAGAGTAAGGAGAGGAGAGGGGAGAGCTAAGACTCTAGTCCAAAATCTTGTACACATCGTAAATTTCAAACATTCAGATTAACATAAACAGAAGCAGTTTTTCATCCATGTGATTCTGTGTATTGTGTATGCTTTATGAATGTCAACTGTGTATGTTTCTTTTATCTGTGAATGTTGTAGATGTATGTGATAGATTCCATTTACAGGGATAGATAGAATTTATGTATATTTGAGTTTGTTGGAATTGTTTCTAGGTTCTTTAGGTTGTGCAAGGAGTGCACAACAGAGTATTGAAACTTTGTAGCTAGGGTAAGGAGTGTGCATCTTAAATCTTCTGAGTTAGAGAAGAACGTGCCATGAGGGAACACTAGAGGAATTCAAAGACTCAAGGATATTCTCATAGTTATTGAATACTCTTGAGGAAATACTGTGCAGAGAAGGCACAGAGGAGAGAACATAACTGTTGACGATTTTGTAAAGCTCTGCCAGGAGGACATTGGGAAGGTGCAAGGAGTGAAAAAAAGAACTTTGTTTTGATTTTAGAGAGAAGAGAAGTGTCAAGGAGAAGACACTCACAAAGTTGTTGAAAACTCTGTCTAATAGCTCTGCAAGTGTGCATGGAGAGGATGCAATAAATGCATCAGAGAACCTAAAGGAGAATCAGGTTCAGGAGGAAGACATGTGCAAGGAGTGGACCAGGCCAACACTTAGACAAGATTTGCAAGAAGTTGTTTGAGAGACTTCGTCGAGCACAAGGAGTGCACCAGATGTAAAGTAGTTTCACTTTACAATCTCAGGAGGTCAAGTGTAGAGTGTGTCAAGAGGCCATAAGAGAAATCTCTAAGGAAGAGGAAGGGTTGAGACCCTTTATATTTCTGAGTCGGCTTGAAAGCTCAGGAGAGATAGTGCAAGGAGTGCGTAAGAGTCAAAATTATTCCAAGTCCCAAAGCTCAGGAGGAGGAGCAATAGTATCCACCAGATTAGCTGCAAGGAGGAGATATGGACCATTGGAATTCACATCCAGACACCCAGAAGAGCACGTAGGAGGAGAACATATCTCAGTTGTTAGATATGAGTGTGTAGATCAACAAGCGTTAGATCTAGAGGTAAGTGCACAGGAATTAAACTCTTTTAAGTGCACAGGAGAGTGGACTTGCGAAGTCCTGAAGTCCTGAAGGTAGTGGGACCATCCATCATCAAGGTTGACAGGTGGCAGCAAATCGAAGGGTCCGAGAGGTAAAGCTCTGGAAGATCTGCATTGAGTAGAAGTTGAAAATCCTGAACTCCGAAGAGCGGAGTTGATCCTAGACATGGGTGTTGGGAAGGATACGTGGTAGATATCCATAGACTTCGGAGAAAGAACCCTTTAGAGAAAAGGAAAGGAGGAGAACACCCGAAAAGTTGGGGGCCGAAGAAATCATGGTCATCCATTGAGATAGGACACGTGGCGTTAGATCAGCGCTTTGTTGATTTGCTAATCGGGAAAGAAAGAGGTGGCACAAGTGAAGATTCAAGAAGTATGAATTCGCGAGGTCATCAGGGTCATTCGTGAGAGGGGAGACTTGGCAGGAGATCTACTAGTCTAGAGACTCAACACTCTGGAGGTTCTATAGAGAATTGTTTCAGAAATTTTCGAAACACCGTAGCCAGAATAGTTGAGGGTCGTTGATCTGAAGAAGTAGCGGGGACCATTGATCCTCGTGTCAGTTATATTGACGGTTCAGGGTTCAGAGAAGCCGATTGTGGCTGCAGTTGAAACAGCTGAAGCCCAAGTCCAAAGAACCTAGGAGATTAAGCCTCGGGTCATAGCCCGAGGTCACATAAAAGGAGAGTGTGGACTGTGGATCTCGTCCTAGAGAATTTGTTGATTCGGGGATCGGGAAAAAGGAAGAAAGAAGCTTGCAAAATATTTGAAGCATGGAGTTGTGAAGGGAGATGGACCATGGTCATATTCCGTGGTCATGTGAAAGGAAGGGGCTTATCTAGAAGAGATAGCGTCCATTAGCATTGAGATTTGAACAACATTGAGGAGAGGGACCGTGGGTGCCATACGACCTGCGCCATGGGTAAAAGAGGCCTGTGTAAATGGACTTGGGGTCTAGAAAAGGCTCGAATATTCGACATGAATCAGCGTGTGGAAAGATCCTAGACCAGGAGGTTAAGCATCCCTTTGGAGAGAAGGGGGTTTTGCATCATTTAATTTTTCCCAACCTATGACTTCACCTAGATCTAACGATCTTGAATTGTCACTAATTGATAATGAACTGCTCATGTAACTCAATCCTTTACAAGGTATTCTTATGTGTAGGCTTTGGCTTCTGTGCAATATGATGTTCCAGGATTGTCTCGAAAACTACATCAACGGACAAGATTATTCCTTCATTCTTTTGGAGTTTACTGAGGGGATTTCAATCTTGATAGCACTTCTGTAATGCACTCTCCCTTTTGATTTTTCCTTTATCCTTTCCATGCTATGATTCTGTGTGTGTATTCTTTGTATAATCTCTTTGCTATCTCTCCTGAGATTTAGGAACATAGGATCATTTGGTGATCCTATCGTGATCAACGGTGATAATGAATTGATTCTACCCCAAGGTGATCTTCCTTTTTCTCTAATTATTGTACATGTTTGACTCATGTTTCCATCAATGACAACACACATTAAATAATTCCAACACTTCAAACATATCATTGATTTTGTCTCACCCCAGATTGATGAGTGGATGGACGAGCTTCATGGAGAGGAATATTCCTTGGCGATTTATATTCGATTGGGATATCACCAGAGAAGGATAGCTGTAGGAGAACTTTTAGATGTTACCTTGAGTCCTTGGTCATACAATTGGGGTTGACCAACGCACCTAAAATTTTCCAATCTTACAGGTAGTGGCAGTGGAAACTAGTTTTATTTTCTGATGCCAATAGTATATTCGACAGGACATGGTGAGTTCACATGATTCATATGAGTGATGAATTTAGGATTATATCCATGTCATATTTATTTCATTTAGGATATGTGGTCATATCACAGGAGGAGATCAAGATGGTAGTGGATCAGTTCACAAATATTTCATTTGACATAGTGGTGGATGGCATTATCCAATACAGAGGTCGCACACATGTAGTTCCTAAGCCCATGTTTAGGGAGACGATCATGAGGGCTATGTGTGATTCACATTTGGCAGGGAATTTTGGGTACTCATATGATTATGAGGCACCGTAGGTGACAGGGATACTTTCAAGAGAGGTATTCAGATTCCAAAGATTACTTGAGTACATTGTTAGTGATCAAGGTAGCATATTTTTTGGTTCAATTTGCAGGAGAAAACAAAGTTACGGTTACAGAGTTGATTCCTATTTCATGGCTCCCATAATATGTTGGCATACCAGAGACTTGGATCCTTTTGAATCCGATGGTTACCAGTATGACACGACAACAAATAGCAGGTATTTGGAGTAGTGGACTTCCAATTTGGTGGTGGGATTCATGGATTCATCTGGGTGATAAATTGATTCAGATGATGTTGAGAGACATAGCTATGATAGTGAGTGGTCTACTTTATTTTTGGGACGTCAGTAGAGAGGAGGTTGATATTTACTCTATATGGTAGGACGGGCTTGAGGCCAACCATCGATTTTCATAGTTATACTTCACCGAGACATGTTTTTAGGGGAGGATTCATGATAGTGGTTCCAGTCCCTTCAGGGAGTCCAACTTGGGTTACATAAGAGGAGGATGAAGATTGGGCACATTGGATCGACAGTGATGATAAGAGTGGTGTAGCGTCAACATGATGGAACCTTTCCGGGAATAGTTTGCGACCCTGGGATTACATGGTTTGAAAGTTCAGCTACTATTATAGATGTGAGTGTCGGTTTTGAATTTCCAGAGTTTACTTTTTGGAGGCTTAGAAGTGGATGCAATCCTTTGAGGAATTATATCGTGTGGATCTAGACTTAGAACGATGGTCAAAAAACTTTGATCAGAGTGGCAGAGTATCAGCATGGTGTTTCCTTTCTAAGGATAGCTTGGGACCCGAGGATTCCAGTAGGAGAAAATGCGGCAATTGACATGAAGGCGAGAGCCAATTTTTTCCTTCATGATATTGGTTCCCTAGCAGAGCAGTTCCATGATGGGTTTATGCAAGAGCATCGTTGGTAAGAATGCGGAGCAGGACTAGCGCATGGGAATATTTCCAGAATCTCAACACTGGTAGTTACGGTAGATATTTTGGAGCACGACTTAACTCAGCACTGGAAAAATATTTTGAGGCACGCCTAAATGATCGCGAGCGAAGTGGGAGTTTCCACTCCTGCTCTGGACTGTGACTGCACTAGAATAGTCCCTCTGACACAAGTTAGTAGGAGATTTATAAGTTTTTAGTTTTAGTTTTTTATTTCAGTTGTAGACATTTTCACTTTGAATATAACAAAGGAAAATTGACCCAATGCATGGTGTGGACATTGTTCGCAATTCTCTATTATTGTGTTTCCATGAATGAATGAATGAATTTCATTATGAATAGATGGAACTATGAATGTTAGGATAAGTTTCAATTGTTTCTATTCTATCAAGTGGTGAAAGGTGTGCATACAGAATGCAAGGAGTGCGTTATTGGTCTTTGTTTAGGTTTCGAAGCTCATAAGAGATAGCATGAAACTTTCCCTTTTCAAAGAGTGAAAAGAGATTGGTATAAGGTGTGCACAGTCATCTGCAAGAATTTAAACCTTGCGTAAAGATTTGGTGCAAGGAGTGCACATATACAAGATTCGAATAAGTTTCGAAGGGACTTTGCAAGAAGTTGAAGAACCAGAAAAGGAGAACGCCAGGAGGGAGAGAGGAATTTCTCTTCGAGAAATCCTTCAGATATGAGTTATCGAAATCCCTGAAACTCAAGGAGTGTGCGGGAACCCGAAGTCTTCATGAGACCAAGCTCAGAAGGGATAACGATTTTGATAAGTGTGGATGAGATCCAAGAAATGGACTCACAGTGAGAAAAAAAGGTTGAATCCTTTGACTCCTTTGAAAATATTCTAAATGTAAAGAAGGCTTAAGCTCAGGGGGGAAGATCTGGATCATCCGATCAGCATCCAAACAATGAGGAGAAAGCGCAGAAGAGGAAATATTTCAGCCATTTGGTCTGAGCGCAAAAGAATCGTACCCGCCTGATCAGGGAAACGTGCACTAACGATAAGCTTTGAAAGTACACAGGAGGAGCCGGGTTATGAAATTCTGAAATCATCGGAGCCATCTATTTTCAAGGAGGACACGTGGTGAGAGATCATCATTTCACTGATTCACAGTTCGGGATAGCCAAAGGTGAAGGTAGTGAGAACTCGCGAGGCCCGATTTCATGATTTGTTCACAGTCGTCGATTGAAGGAAGATCATGGACCATAGATATGGTTTTATCGAGAGTTCGCAACTTGGGAAATCGGAAGTAAGAGTTATGGGAACTCATGAAATCTAATTTTGCAACTTGATCGCAGTCATCGATCGAAGGAGAGAATGTGGACCGTTGATTTTCCAAGGAAGTCCCAAGTTCCAAAATCATCAGGACCGTCCATCGAAAGGGACGTGTGGTGAACGATCAACGTTTCACTGACTTTCACATTAGAGAAGTCAAAGGTCAGAAATATAGGAATTCGTAAGATCCAAGTTTGTGACTTGATAGTGGTCGTCAGATACAGAGGAGCACAAGCCATTGATTTGGTGCTCTGAAATATCGACATTTTGGGGGTCAGGAGTGAGTGCGATTTGATCTGAGCCATCAGATTGAGGGAGGATATGGGCTGTCAGATCTGAAGCATCAGGAGTTCAAACCTCAAGAGAAAGGAGGTGAATCACATCAGGATTTCCCGATACATGAAATCACGATGCGCTCGGAATATTTTCCCACGGTCATAGTGAAGGGTCATGTCGATGAAGGAGAATAGAGGGGATAGCACGCGCTAGGCCCCACGTCAAGATTTCAGGAGTCGAAGAATCAGGGATGGCTCATATGAAAACACCCGACATGAGAAATTGCTATGCGCCTTTGGTCAAGAAAGTGGTCACAGTCGTGGTCACGTAATGGAAGGATCTTAGCCAGAGAAGAGCTAGCGCCCAATTCGTGTGGAAGTTGAATAGTGCTCAGGACTGAACCATGGGTCTCATACGACCTGCGTATCTAGATAAAGGACCTATGTAAGTGGGTTTGGGTCTAGCAGAGATCCAAAGAGTCGATCTGACTCAGTTTCTTGATCAATCCTAGACCGGGAGGTCGCATAACCCTTAGGAGAGAAGGGGGCTATGCATCACGTGATATCAAAGAAGATTTTCATCTATAGATTTTAGGTGAAGGAGAAAAAAAGAACTCAAAGTTGTACTCTATGTGTAAGAGACAGTCAACACAATGCCACTGAGGAGACGAAGGGAGCCACCTTTTGGCCAATCGTGTTGTAGAAAGGGAGATCCAAGAACTTCATGAAATATTGGAGGTGATGGAGTTAGCGCAAAGACGAGCACCTAATGCTGGAGACATCAACGATGTAGAGAGTGAAGCAGTAGAAGTCGAATAAGTTGAAGCAGAGGAGGTCACCGAAGAACGATTGTTGAGAGAAGTTGTTATATTGGGAGGCAGAGCCAAGATAGAGGTCCCAATGTATGAAGGCAATTTAGATACTGAAGAGTTGTTGGATTGGATAAGATCCATAGACAAACATTTTGACTATGAAGATGTCGATGAAGAGAGAAAGGTGAAATAGGTTATCACCAGGGGATGACAGTTAAGGAGTACACAGAGGAGTTCTATAGGCTGAACATCAGAACTGGACAAAGGGAGAGAGATGAAGACAAATTTTCCAGATACATAAATGGCCCAAGATATGAAATCCAGGATGAGCTCAGCATGATGTCAGTAAGGATGGTGGAGGATGCTTAACATTTTATGTTGAAATCAAAGGAGAAGTTGGCCAGAAAATAAATCCAGCGAGGAAGAGGCAAAATCCCAGCCCCAAACAAATGCAAGGGAGTTACCCATGACAACACACATAAGTCTAAGGATGAGGCTGAGAAACCACACAGTCAATCGGAAAGAGGATTGAGTTCCCGAGGAAGACATGGTGGTGGAAGAAGTTCTTCTAGAGGAAGATGAAGAAGAGGAGGAGGAGAAGTAAGATGCTATGCATGTGGAAAGATAGAGAACATGTCTTGGGAATGTCCCGAGAAAAATAAATAAGGAGAAGGTGAAGCTCACATTTCAGAAGCACAAAGAAGAGATGTTGAAGCAGAAGGAGAAGAGGATGGAAGATCCCTGATGTTGATGAAAGTTCTCCTAAAACCAAAGGCAGAATTTGAAAGGTCAGTGCAAAGAAATAGTCCCTTCAGGATAGCTTGCAAGACTAAAGATAGAGTATGCAAGGTGACAATTGATAGTGGGAGAACTGACAACTTAGTATCCATAGAGATGGTGGAGAAATTGGAGTTGGAGACAACTTCACATCCGAAGCCATACAAAGTCTCATGGTTGCAGAAAGGACACCAGGTAATGGTTACTAAACAATGCTTGGTTGAATTTAAGATAGGAGGATATAGAGATGAAATTCTATGTGATCTAATTCCCATGGATGTATGCCATATTTTTTTTGGAAGACCATGACAGTTTGACAGGAATTTCATTCATGAAGGGAGGAAGAATAGATACACCTTGGAGAAGAATGGTAGAGCACACATGTTGTTTCCAATAGAGGAGAAGAAAGTGAAGGAGGAAACCAACACTAGCATACTTCTCATGAGTGGGAAGGAACTCCTGAAAGAAGTCAAGGAAGAACAGGAGATGTAGTTTGTTGTGGTGAGGAAACCCAGAGTTATCCTTACAAGTACTTCAATGGATGATTTGCCTGAAGAAGTTCAGGAATTGTTGGATAATTTTGTTGACATAGTGGTGGATGAGCTGCCTAACTCATTGCCACCCATCAGAATTATCAGCCACCATATTGAATTGATACTAGTAGCAAGTATTCCAAACAAAGTAGCATACATATTGACACCTCGAGAGAATGAGGAAGTGAAGAACCAAGTCCAGGAATGGTTAGACAAGGGTTTGGTCAGAGAGAGCTTGATTCTATGCGCAGTACCAACTTTGTTGAGTCCAAAGAAGGATGAAGGATGGATAATGTGTACAGACTCAAGAGCCATTAACAAGATCACCATCAGGTATAGATTTCCTTTACCAAGAATAGATGATTTAATGGACTATTTAAGTGGAGAAAATTTCTTTTCTAAGATAGATTTGAAAAGTGGATATCACCAGATTAGAATGAGATAAGGTGATGAGTGGAAGATAGCATTTAAGACAAATAAAGGGTTGTATGAGTGTCTTGTTATGCCATTTGGCTTAACAAATTCCCCGAGTACTTTTATGAGGCCAATGAATGAAATACTGAAAGATTTCATTGGCAAGTTTTTGGTTGTATATATGGATGATATACTATATTTAGCAGGACTAAAGAGGTGCATTTGAGGCACCTGGAATTAGTGATGAGGAGACTACATCAGGAGAAGTTGTTGATAAATCTAAAGAAGTCCTCTTTTATGAAGACAGAACTCATTTACTTGGGTTTTGTGACCTCTTCAAATGAACTAAATATGGATCCATAAAAGGTGAAAGAAATCAAAGAATGGTTGTCAACAAGGAGCATGTTTGAGGTAAGGAGATTCTATGGACTGGCAAGTTTCTATAGGAAGTTCATCAGAGACTTCAGTGGAATTTGTGCACCAATTATGGACACAGTAAAGAATAAGCACAAGTCTTTTAAATGGACAGAGGAAGCCGAGAGGAGCTTCAATATATTGAAGGAGAAAACAACAGAACGACCAATTCTAGTCTTGTCAAATTTTGAAAAGACATTTCAGGTGAGATGTGATGCAAGTGGAGTTGCAATTGGATCAATTTTGAGCCAGGATAATAGAATTGTTTCCTATTTTAGTGAGAAGATAAATGATACCAAGAGAAAATACTCCACGTATGATAAGGAGTTTTATGCCATAATTCAAGCCTTGAAGAAGTGGAGACACTACCTTGTCCCACAAGAAGTTTTCTTATATATCGATAACCAGGCTTTACAATTCATAACCAGACAAGAAAAATTGAATCAGAGGCATGCAAAGTGGGTTGAGTTTATGCAGAATTTTACTTTTGTCATAAAACATATTGTTGGGAATGCTAACAAGGTAGTTGATGCATTAAGCTGGAGATGTTTGATTCTGCAGGAATTTCAGGTGAAGACCTTGGGGTTTGAACACCTTAAGGATATGTATTGTGATGATATAGATTTCAAGGAAGCATATGAAGCATGTGAAAATCCTGTGCTGAGAGACAGAAGCTAGTGGACAGAGTATATGATTCAAGAGGGATTGTTGTTCAAGGGAAATCAGTTGTGCATACCAAAATGCTCAATGAGGGATAACCTTTTGAAATAAAAGCATAGTGGATGATTGGTTGGACACTTCGGCCATGACAAAATGTTTGCACAGTTGAGTAGTTCATACTATTGGTTAAGTATGAGAATAGAAGTGATAAAATTCATGAACAGATGTAGAATCTGCCAACATGCAAAAGGTAAAAGACAGAACATTGGATTGTATCAACCATTGCCCATACCAGAGAATCTTGGGATGCAATAAGCATGGATTTTGTGTTGGGACTTCCAAGAACACAAAGAGGATGTGATTCCATATTTGTGGTGGTGGGTAGATTTTCAAATATGGCACACTTTATCCCATGCCAGAAGACCAGTGATGCAACACATGTTGCAAATTTGTTCTTTAAGGAAGTTGTGAGACTTCATAACCTAACCAAAAGCATTGTCTCGGATATAGACACAAAATTTGTTGGTCACTTTTGGAGAACACTGTGGAATAAGATGGGGACATATTTGTACTTTAGCTCAGCTTATCACCCTCAGACAAATGGATAGACTGAGGTGGTAAACAGAAGTTTGGGAAACCTATTGAGGAGTCTGGTTACTGAGCACCATAATCAGTGGAATCGGATTCTGCCACAAGCAGAATTTGCATACAATGACTCACCAAACAGGAGCACTGGAAAGAGCCCATTCCAAATATTGTATGGAATGCAACCCAGGGGAGTGTCTGAGTTGAGAGACTTGGAACAAAGTGAGATCAGGAGAAGATTTTGTTGCAGAAATGTAGAATCTCCATAGCCAGATTAGAGGACAGTTGCAGAGTTCTAACCAGGAGTACAAGTGCATAGTTGATCAACATCACATAGAACTTCAATTTGAAGTGGGACATCAGGTTCTGGAACATCTTAGGAAATAAAGGTTCCCTAGGGGAACATATAACAAGTTAACGATGAAGAATATAGGAGCATATAAGATCTTGAGGAAGTTTGATGCAAATGCATATGAGATTGAGTTGCCAGATGATGTGGGAATATGGCCCATATTCAATGTTTCAGACCTGTATCCTTACAGGAAATATGACACAAAGGGATCAGAGGATCAAGAGAAGGTCCAGTGGGAGAAACAAATGCCTATAGCAGAAAAACCACAGATGGAGAAGATTGTTGATCAGAGGATTGGAAAGAAGACCCGAAGGAAGACCTATTTTGAATATCTGGTCAAGTGGAAGGGACACCCAATAGAAGAATTCAGTTGGGAAAATGAAGCTGCTATCCAGAAGCTTGGAAAGTTGGTACAGAAGTTCATGGACAGGAGTCCATGAATTTTTGTCAATGGGAGTATGATGCAGGAGCATCATTGGCAAGCACGTGGAGTAGGACCAGCGCATGGGAATCTTTCCAGAATCTCAACGTTGGCAGTTACGGTAGATATTTTGGAGCACGCCTTAACTTAGTGATGGAAAAATATTTTGAGGCATGCCTAAACAATCATGAGTGAAGTGGGAGTTTCCATTCCTGATCTGGACTGTGATTGCACTAGAATAGTCGTCAGGATAGGTTTTGATGTAGACAAGTAGCTAGGGGGAACCCTAAGATCCCTATAAGATAAATAGATGTTTTGTACGCCAAAATGAGGCTACCTGCAAGTTAGTAGGAGATTTCTGAGTTTTCAGTTTTAGTTTTTTATTTCAGTTGTAGCCATTTTCACTTTGAATATAACAGAGGAAAATTGACCCAATACATGGTGTGGAAATTGTTCACAATTCTCTTTTATTGTGTTTTCATGAATGAATGAATGAATGAATTTCATTATGAATAGATGGAACTGTGAATGTTAGGATAAGTTTCAATTGTTTCTCTTTTGTCGAGTGGTGCAAGGTGTGCACACAGAATGCAAGGAGTGCGTTGTCAGAATTTGTTTAGGTTCTGAAGCTCAGAAGAGATAGCACGAAACTTTCCCTTTGCAAAGAGTGCAAAGAGGCTGGTGCAAGGTGCTCACAGTCATCCGCAAGAATTCAAACCTTGCGTAAAGATCTGGTGCAAGGAGTGCACAGATCTGAGATTCAACTAAGTGTCGAAGGGACTTTGGAAGAAGTCAAAGAACTATAAAAGGATAATGCCAGGAGGGCGAGAGTAATTTCTCTTCGAGAAATCCTTCGGATCTAAGTTATCGAAATCCCTGAAATGCAAGGAGTGCGCGAGAAGTCAAAGTCTTCATGAGACCAAGCTCAGAAGGGATAATGCTTTTCATAAGTGTGGACGAGATCCAAAAAATGGACTCATGGTAAGAAAAAAAGGTTGAAGCCTTTGAATCCTTCGAAAATATTCTAAGTCTGAAGAAAGCATAAGCTTAGGGGTAAATATATGGACTGTCTTATCAGCGTCCAGACAATGAGGAGAAAGTGCAGAAGAGGAAATATCTAAGTCATTTGGTCTGAGTGCAAAAGAATCATAGCCACCTGATCAAGGAAATGTGCACTAACGATAAGCTTTGAAAGTACACAGGAGGAGCGGGGTTATGAAATTCTGAAATCATCGAAGCCATCTATTTTCAAGGAGGACACGTGGCAAGAGATCAGCATTTCGCTGACTCACAGTTCAGGATAGCCAAAGGTGAAGGTAGTGAGAACTTGCAAGCCCCGATTTCAAGATTTGATCACATTCGTCGATCGAAGGAAGATCGTGGACCGTAGATATGGTTTTGTCAGGAGTTCGCAACTCAGGAAATAGGAAGTAAGAGTTCTGGGAACTTGCAAAATCTGAGTTCACAACTTGATCACAGTCGTCGATCGAAGGAGAGAATGTGGACCATTGATTGTTTGGGGAAGTCCCAAGTTCCGAAATCATTGGGACCATCCATCGGAAGGGATGTGTGGCCAACGATCAGTGTTTCACTGAATTGCACATTATATAAGTCAAAGGGAAGAATTCTAGGAATTCACGAGGCCCGAGTTCATGACTTGATAATGGCCGTCAGATCTAGAGGAGCACGAGCCATTGATTTGGCGCTCCGAGGAATTGTCATTTTGGGGGTTGGGAGTGAGCGTGATTTGATCTGAGCCGTCGGATCGAGGGAGGATCTAGGACATCAAATCTGAAGCATCGAGAGTTTGGACCTCAGGAGAATGGAGGTGAAATACATCGGGAGTTCCCGATACGTGAAATTGCGACGTGCTCGAAAGATTCACACATGGTCATAGCGAAGGGTCACATCAATGAAGGAGAATAGAGGGGCTAGCATGCACTAAGCCCCATATCAGGATTTCAGGAGTCATAGAATTAGGGTTGGATCATACGCAAACAACCAACACACAAAATCACAATGTACCTTTAGTTAGGCAAGTGGTCACAGTTGTGGTCACGTAACGGAAGGAGCTTAGCAAGAGAAGAGCTAGCACCCAATTCACGTGGAAGTTGAACAAGGCTCAGGAGAGAAATGTGGGTCTCATACGACCTGCATATCTGGAGAAAGGACCTATGTAAGTAGGTTTGGGTCTAGCAGAGACCCAAAGAGTCAATCTAACTCATTTTCTTGATCGATCCTAGACTGAGAGGTCGCGCAACCCTTAGGAGAGAAGGGGTTGTGCATCACAGGTTGATCAAGTTGTTGTAGAGCTAAGTGATCTTACTTGTGGGAGGTTTTCAAGAGACCTCTTATGTCATTACATTACCAGACCGTGCTTTGCATAGAGGATGCCTCACATATTACAGGGTGGTTTCATATCCTGGTATCATTTTCAGTTTCAGATTGGATCAGTTGATGGAGCATCAATTCGTGATGGAATTACTTGAGGACAATCAATATTTAGGAAGGGAGGATTTGTCATGTCCCCATTTTTTGGATTCCCTTGTTTGGTAGTGGAAATGACCTATGTGGCTTGTCAGTGGAGAAAAAGGGAGTCAAAAGGGGTTATTTAATGTCACTTAGTTAGAAGATGTTATGTATTTAAAGTGACATTAGAATTAATAAGTTACTTATCTATTAAAAGTGACTTTTAATCCTAAAGTGAAAGAAAAAGGGGGATAAGGGTCATGTTTGATTTAGTCAAAAATGGGATAAGGGTTACATTTCATTTGGTTAGAAAAGGGAAAGTTTTATAATGCATGGAGACAAGGATAAAAGGATGGGTAAAGCCTCACTTTGGAATTATGATTTGATCTCTCATTTTGGAAGTTCTCTTAGAGCCATTGTTTCATTAGGGTTTAGAAAAACCCTTCCACTATTGGTTTGGTTTAAGTAGTGCAATATCCACATGTTGGTTCTGGAGCCTGATTATCTTCCTGATTCAGAAGTCTGTGTTTTCAGTCGTGTTTATAACCCATGAAGAATATACACCCCTCCAGGAGGGGGGGTTGTAGGGGGGGATTTCCCCCCCTGTGGAGTCTGAGGGGCTCATCCCCTTGGCTGGGGACTCTGAGAGAAAGTGGGCCCCTGGTGGGTGTTCGTGGGAAGTGTCCTCCGATTAGGGTTTGGGGGTGAAGCACCCAAAGGAAAAATTTCCTTGTAAATGTATATTGTAATTTCATAGTAAATCTGGACCATTCATTATAAGGTCCCAGATCTGACGATAGAAGTTGTGTTAGGGTTTTTTCCCTAGAAGGAAACCCTATTTTATGATGGAATTTTATTATGGTTGTGTATCATTGAAAATATTGTATTCTAAGAGAGGATATTGTGAGAGAAAGAAGAGGAAGTTACAACAGGCATGTTGTAGGTTGTATCCCTTCATTTTGATGGATAATAAAAAGGAAGGACCTGGCAATTTCTCTGGTGGACGTAGCCCACACTGGGTGAACCATGTATATATGTATCTCTATTTTATTGTGTATCTTATGTGTTTTATTTCCACATTTTATTTTATTTTATTGCTTCGTGATCCTTTTTTTCTAACAACTGGTATCAGAGTGAAAGGTAACTCACAGGAAAAGAGGGTTCATGGTTCAAGTGGGAGCAATGGTGGAAGATGGAAAGTTTAGGGTCAAGAAATTTAACGGCCAAAAATACTAGTTATGGAAGATGTAGATGGAAGATTATTTATATCAGAAGGATATATTCCTACCATTAGGCAGAATAGAAAAGAAGTCGACGGCCGTGAAGGATGAAGAATGGGAGGTTCTTGACATAAAGGCACTATGAACGATATGGTTGAGTCTAGAAGCGTTTGTGGCCTTCAATATTTTGAAAGAAAATACAATTAAGGATATAATGGATGCATTGGATAAACTATATGAAAAACCCTTGGTGTCCAATAAGGTATTTCTAATGAAGCAATTATTTAATATAAATATGTCATAAGGCGGGTCTGTTGCAGATCATTTAAATGAATTTAATACAGATACTAATCAAATAAGTTATGTACAAGTGGACTTTGATGATGAGGCCAGGGATCGTCTAATCGTGTGCTCATTGCCAGAAATATGGAATGACTTGGTCATGGTTGTAAGTAACTCTGTCTCTAGTTCAAACACTCTAAAATATTATGATGTTTTTGGTGTTATCCTTAGAGAGGAAATGTGACAGAAAATGATAGGTGAGACATCAGGTAATGTGTTAAACATGGAAAACAGAGGAAGACAAAATGATAGAGGAAAGGGCTCAGGGAACCATGGGAATTCTAAGAAGGGCATATCCAAATCCAAATTGGAAAAGATAGAGTGCTAGAATTATGGGAATAAAGATTGCAGAGCTCCAAAGAAACAAAGAGATGGACAGCAAGAGAAAAAACAGGAAGCAAATGTAACAGGTGATGTGTTACAAGA
>SNQJ01S0073024.1:7294-32012 GCA_010110895.2 Picea sitchensis | reverse complement strand
GACTTCAGACATATCATTGAGTTTGGTTCACCCAAGATCGATGAGTGGATGGATGGGCATCATGGAGAGGAATATTCCTTAGAGATTGATCTTCGATTGGGATATCACTAGAGAAAGATACCCACATGATCACTCTCAAATGTCACCTTGAGTCATTGGGCATACCATTGGGGTTGACCAATGCACCTGGCATTTTTCAGTCTTTCAGGCAATGGAAATGGCATCTAGTGCTATTTTTTTATGCCAACAGTATATTTGGCAAGACATGGAGATTTCACATGATCCAGATGAGTGACGAATGTAGGATTATATTCAGGTTAGAGTTATTTAATTTGATCTATCTAGTCATAGCATAGGAGGATATCCATATGGTAGTGGATCAGTTCACGGAGATTCCAGTTGACATAGTGGTGGATGGAATTATCCACTACAAAGGTCCCACACATGTAGTTCCTGATCCCATTCTTAGAGAGAAGAACATGAGGGTTATGTGTGATTCACATTTGGTAGGGAAATTTGGGTACTCGTATGAGTATGAGGCACCACAGGTGACAGGGATACTTTTCAGAGAAGTATTCAGATTCCATGGATTACTTGAGTACATTGTCAGTGATTGAGGTAGCATATTTTTCAGTTCAGTTTGGCAGGATCCAAAAAGAGTTAAGGTTACAAAGTTGATTCCTAGTTCGTGGATCCCATCAGATGTTGGCATACCAGGGACTTGGCTCATTTTGAATCCGATGGTTACTGGTATGGCACAGTAGCAAATAGAAGTTATTATGACTATTATGCATGAGGAGTATTCATGATTACACGTGTTTGAGGAGATTTCTGACACAGAGGGTTTTTCCTGTGCGCTTGTTTTGCATTGCAGGGATCACGAGTCATTTCTTCTAGATCAAGGCTTAGCTACAGAGGAAGTACTTGAGTGAATTCCTTGTGGATCATCCAATAAGGAATTATATGCACCAATTGATTGGGGGATTGAGTATAGGATAGATGTGGATACAATACTTTGGGATCTAAGACTAGTTGATATTAGTAGAGTGATTGATACAGTGGCACACAGGGTGGTACATGATGATATGGTTGTGTGTAGTGGTATACAGTAGTATAAAGTTGTGTGTGGTGGTATAGAGTGGGGTTTTGGGATGTTTCCCTTGGGGATACCTTGAGACAAGGACTTCAGACATATCATTGAGTTTGGTTCACCCAAGATCGATGAGTGGATGGATGGGCATCATGGAGAGGAATATTCCTTAGAGATTGATCTTCGATTGGGATATCACTAGAGAAAGATACCCACATGATCACTCTCAAATGTTACCTTGAGTCATTGGGCATACCATTGGGGTTGACCAATGCACCTGACATTTTTCAGTCTTTCAGGCAATGGAAATGGCATCTAGTGCTATTTTTTTATGCCAACAGTATATTTGGCAAGACATGGAGATTTCACATGATCCATATGAGTGATGAATGTAGGATTATATTCAGGTTAGAGTTATTTAATTTGATCTATCTAGTCATAGCATAGGAGGAGATCCATATGGTAGTGGATCAGTTCACGGAGATTCCAGTTGCCATAGTGGTGGATGGAATTATCCACTACAAAGGTCCCACACATGTAGTTCCTGATCCCATGCTTAGAGAGAAGAACATGAGGGTTATGTGTGATTCACATTTGGTAGGGAAATTTGGGTACTCGTATGAGTATGAGGCACCACAGGTGACAGGGATACTTTTCAGAGAGGTATTCAGATTCCATGGATTACTTGAGTACATTGTTAGTGATTGAGGTAGCATATTTTTCAGTTCAGTTTGGCAGAATCCAAAAAGAGTTAAGGTTACAGAGTTGATTCCTAGTTCGTGGATCCCATCAGATGTTGGCATACCAGGGACTTGACTCATTTTGAATCCGATGGTTACTGGTATGGCACAGTAGCAAATAGCAGTTATTAGGAGTGGTGGACTTCCAATTTGGTGGTGGAATCCAGGGATTCATTTGGGTGATAGATTGATTCAGATGATGATGATCAACATAGCTACAATAGTGAGTTCTCTACTTTATTTTTTGGATGTCAGTAGAGAGGAGGTCGAGAATTAATCTATATGGTAGGATGGGCTCAAGGCTAGCGATGTATTTGTAGACTCAGAATTCACCAAGACACCTTTGCATGGGAGGATTTAGGATAGTGGTTCCAGTCCCTTCAGGGAGTTTAGCTTGGGGTTATAGGAGAGGAGGATGCATATTGGTAGCATTGGTTCAATGGTGATGATCATAGTGGTGCAATGTCACCATGGTGGTACCTTCCCAGGATTATTTTGGAACCTTGGGATTACATGGTTTGAAAGTTCATCTACTATTATAGATGTGAGTGTCGGTTTTGACTTTTCGGAGTTTGATTTTGGGAGGCTTAGGAGTGGATGCGATCCTTTGAGGAATTACAGCTTGTGGATGTAGAGTGGGCACAATGGTCGAATGACTATGATCATAGTAACCCAACATCACTGTGGAGGTTTATTTCTAAGGATAGTTTGGGATCATGGGATTTCAGTAGGAGATAGTGCGGTAGTTGACATGGAGGCAAGAGATAGTTTTTTCCTTCATGAGATTGGTTCCCTAGCAGATTCATTCCTTGATGGGTTGATCGAGTTTTTGTAGAACCGAGTGGCCTTACTTATGGGTGGTTTTCAGGAGACCTCTTATGTCAGTACATTACCCGACTGCGCTTTCCATAGAGGATGTCTCACATCTTACAGGGTGGTTTGGGATTGTGGTATCATTTTCAGTTTCAATCTAGATCAGTTGATGGAGCGTCAAGTCGTGATGGAATTACTTGAGGAAAAGCAATATTTGGGAGGGGAGGATCCATCATGTCCCCACTTTTTGGATTCCCATGATTGGTTGTGGAAACGACCTATATGGCTTGTTAGAGAAGAAAAAGGGAGTCAAAGGGGGTTATTTAATGTCACTTAGTTAGGAGATGTTATGCATTTAAAGTGACATTAGAATTAATAAGTTACTTATCTACTAAAAGTGACTTTTATTATGAAAGTGAAAGAAAAAGGGGTATAAGGGTCATATTTGATTTAGTCAAAAAGGGGATTAGGGTTACATTTGATTTGGTCAAAAAAGGGAAAGTTCTAGAAGGCATGGAGATAAGGACAAAAGGAGAGGTAGAGCCTCACTTTTGAATTATGATTTGATCTCTCATTTTGGAGGTGCCCTTGGAGCCATTGTTTCCTTAGGGTTTATCAAAACCCTTCTACTATTGTTTTGGTTTTGGTGGTACAATATCCACCCTAGCTAAACAAGAGGAGAATCCACTGAGGATTTCCATTGGAGACTAGAAAAGAGGGGAATCCATCCAGGATTTCCATTGGATCCTAGAAAATATGGGAATCCATCCAGGGTTTCCATTTGAGATTTTATTTCTAGGTTTGATTTCAATAGGAGGAATATTGTCTTGCGCAGAAGATCAACGAAATCTTTTGTGAGAGGCCATACTCAAACTTTGCAGGTACAAGGAAGGGTTTCTGAGAAATTGTGGTATAGGAAAACCACGCGGGTTGATTATAGGGTGTCATGTTAGGCCCTTGTTGGTTGTCCAACCTTGTCTCGTGAGGCCCCATTGGTTGTCCAGTCTTGTCTCACGAGGCTCTCTATGAACTGAAGTTGTAGAGCTATTTTGGGTACGGGTGGATAGATTGTTGCAACAGGTGTTGTTGGAGTGGCTCATCATTATCTTCAGCAGTGTTTTACATGTTTGTGTGTCATTCTGGGAGGAGGATTGGATATTTGGATTTAGCCTTCTGTAGATTGGAGAACCCATCTACTAGGAGGGATGAGGGAACTACATCAGGTTTTGGTTTTCAATTTAATGTTTGATGATTTGTCACAACTTCTACAATAGTCCTAAACATTGTATTGTGTGATCAAGACTCCAATATTAATAAAGTGACATGTTATCTCTTCTAATTTATAGTGTATGCAACATTTTTGTCAAAATGTCTATCTATGGATTATATGTAACATGTTTGTGGAAATGCCTCGATCAGTTTGATTACATATAAAGAGTATAACCAAAACTATATTTGAAAAGAAAATATAGCATATTCTCTTTGGGGACATTAAAATGGTATCAGAGTTGGTGATCTTGCCAGCTTGTAATTGTATGGTTTATATAAGAACTAGAGGTAAAAATCAGCATGGACAAAGGGATGATAGAACCTATGCAAACCATAAAGGGAACTCGGGAGAATATGGTGAGGGCATCGGAAGAGATACGCTTATTAGATAAGAAGAAGGGAAAAAGGCCCAAATACTGAAAGGTTGATGAATCCAAAAACTCAGCTCATGATGGGGGCTTAGAAGAATCACAGGGGAAATTGCATGCATCTAGCCATGCTAAGGATGTGTGCATAGAGGAAAGACCTAAAATTAGCTTATGAACTACCCAATGAGACTGATGACAATAGTGTGTTAGATAGAGAAAATGAGGATGCAACATCTTGTCCTACTTGTGATGACCATGAGGAGATATTCCAATCAGTTGATGTTGAGGATTCAACATCTCTCCCTGTGTATGATATTAAGGATGAGGATGGTTCAAGTAGAAACGCAACACTTTATCTTATTTATGACATATATGATGATGCAAGCATGATTGTACCAGACCTATGTGTAGAGGATAACGAAGGGGATGATTTGGTGGACAGGAATAGATTAGAAAATTTGTATGAGGAGGATAGCCCACATTACACTTCATCATATAGTGAGTCATTTGATCCTTTATGTGACATCCCATGGCATGTTGATGAAATAACATGGTGTGAATTGGAGAACTGATTATTAGTCACAGAGGAGAAAGTTTTGTAGGTGTTGACGAGGACAAACGGTGCTCATAAATTTGTTGAAGACCTTATGTGGAAGACCCAGATGGAGGAGAGGCAAAGGGGAATTGCAAGTAGGGTCACTAGTACCCAATTGCGCATCATCAAAGAGGCACTAGAGAAGATGAAATCTAACTATTTGCAGTTATTCAAGGATAGGGACCTTGCTTTTAAGTTCGTTGAAGAAAGGGACAAGGAGATTGAGGAATTTTATTACCATCTTAGTTTGGCATGCTCTTCATTGTTGGTAGAAATAACACATGAGGGTATGAGTGGAAATCATGATCTGAGGGAGGAGCCTCTTATGATGATTATGCATGAGTATTTAGGATTGCAGGTGTGTGAGGAGAGTTGTGACACAGAGGGTTTTTCCCGTGTGATTTTTTTTCATTGCAGGGATCATGAGTCGTTTCTTTTCGCTCAAGGCTTAGCTACAAAGAAAGTAGTTGAGAGAATTCCTTATGGATCAGCCAACAAGAAAGTATATGCAACAATTCATTGGGGGATTGAGTATAGGACATATGTGGATACATCACTTTGGGATCCAGGTCCAGTTGATATTAGTAGAGTGATTGATACAGTGGCACATAGGGTGGTACATGATGATACAGTGGTTTGTAGTGGTATAAAATAGTATACAATGGTGTACAGTGGTATATAGTGGTGTTTTGGGACGTTTCTCCTAGGGAGACCTCTAGACAGGAACTTCAGACATATCATTGAGTTTGGTTCACCCAGGATCAATGAGTGGATGGATGATCTTGATGGAGAGGAATATTCCTCATAGATTGATCCTCGATTGGGATATCACCAGAGCACGAAACATGTAGGATCGCTCTTAGATGTTACCTTGAGTCCTTGGTCATACTATTGGGATTGACCAACACACCTAACATGTTCTAGTCTTCTAGGTAGTGGCAGTGGAATCCAGTGCTATTTTCTTATGCCAACAATATATTCGGTAGGACATGGAGACTTCACATGAGTCAGATGAGTGAGGCAAGTAGGATTATATGTTGGAAGATTGATTGTTGTCATTGATGTCAACCCTAGTCATGGGTTTTGGACCGCAAGATTGATAAAGGTATTTGGACATGAAGGAAAATGCACATGCATATTGGGGAAGGTATTTTGGACATGAAGGAAAATGCATATGCATATACAACACTCATGAATAGATAGTATGTTTTTTCCGATGATATATTGTATGTCACATGGATCCTCATGGTTGAGGAGAAACAGAATCTTGAAGATGACAAAGTGACTGAAAAAGGAAGTACACATGTAGGCTCCAAAATAATTAAAGAAAATAACTACAAAAATAAGAAAGTGTCAGTTCAACCCTAATGTTAAAAGCATGCTGAAGACATAAATGGTATAAAATAAATATCATTATACATTCATTTTGATATAAGTCGAATTCCATAGGGAAGAAGAAGTAAAATAAGGCCTGATTTCAAGGGAGGATTAAGTCTTTGGGTGATGTGTTCTAAGGTATGTTATTTTCGCTATCTTACTCCTTTTTTTCTATAACTTTTTCTAGAATCCATCTGTGACGAAATTATGGTATTGAGGGAAGTCATATCACAGTACATCTGGTAAAACGTCTACCTTTGATTCATTATAATTATGGAGGATATCAGGAATATAGGTTTGACTAGCCCTGAAACTAGTCAATAAACAGTGTTCAAAATAGTCAAAAGTAAATGTTTTATAAGGTGATCTAAAATGAAGTGGGACTCCTACTCTACTGGAAAGATTACAGACTTTAGTTTCTTGTATACAAGATTCAGAATCAGATGTTAAAAATTGATCTTGGGGCATGCCGTATATTAAGTATTTCCAGAAATTTAATTTAATTGAATAAAGTCTACTATTCTTTCTATAACCTTTGGGAGGATCTAAGAGTGAAAATTAGAGGAGTTTTAGAGAAATACATTGAGTAACATTATCTACAGGATCAGAGTACTCCAAGAACTGAATAATTCGTAAAAATTGAAGAAGTCTCGCATACTATCAGTTCTATGTGATGATTCAAGGATGGTGATGATTTAATGTAAAGTTTCCATTATCTTTCATATTCTGGGTGGAAGGAAGGGCAAGGATGGAGAGTTCAAATCTCTCTTGATATTGGATGGATTGTATCTTCCTGGAGGTTTATCCTCCTTTCTTGGAAGTCAGAGCTACCTTGGAAGCCACATTCTACTGAACAAAAACTATTGATTATTTCATATATTGTGCATGGTGTATTGTGGTGCATTGGTGTAACTCTTATACCATTGTTCATTGCCTTACTGATAGCACTCGAATGGTTTAAGTATGTTGAAAAATGTTTTTAATTGTAAATCGGATATCGATTCACCCTCTCAAGATGAAATAATTGGTATCAGAACGAAGCCACTTCTCTCAAGATACTTAACCAATCGAAGGAAGATCCTATGCAGAAATGGTGCAAGATACAAGATATATAAAATAACATAAATAAAAATGATAGAAATGGCAAATGAACAAAAGAAAGATCCAAAGATAATCTTCTGGCACATGTAAATGATATGGCAAAATAGCAATAGAAAGTGCTGATTCGTGAAGCAATGTTCATAATGCCTTTGAGGGGCAACCTCCGAATATACTCATATAACACCTGCCAGGGTTTCATACCCTAATTCTTTATTTATACTAAACATGTCTATTAAGAGAAACATATATAGGAAGATCCTTCTAGAAGCGTAGTTTCTATTAGGTCTCTCTTGGTGACCGCCTTTTATTCTATTTTATTGAAAGGTCTCATTACTATTGACCTTTATTACATCCGCCAATACATTGATCTACTCCATGTGCCGTTAGGACCTTAAATACGTTCCACATTCTCTAGTACTGTAAAATTCTTTGTCCTCATTTGAGGATGCCGTGGAAACTATCAGCACGTAGCTGGTCTCAAGTGGCATCCACTGGATTACATTCCTTCCACCGACTAGCACTTCCTTGATGGTTCTTCCGAGCATTCCCTCCGTCCAAAATCCGCCTTCCGCCAGAAGATAAATGGATCCTTCTTCTGCTAATTCTCGAAGGTTGGTTTGAATTTTGGCACCTGCTCCAATCACCTTCGCTACGAAACATGAAAATGTGATGTAGCTTTGACCTGATCGCAGAGCTAATCGATGATGGCGATTTGTCCTACGCTTGAGGAAACTGCAAAGGCCATAAAATTCCAGTTAGCTTCTCATTAATTCTGCCGCCTTGAGGGAAGTTTCTTTAGAGCATGGTTGCAAAATTAAACACCATCCCTTCTGTCTGGATGTTCGAGCTTAATCTTTGGATCTACTTGTCATTTACTGACATTCCGCCAGCGACCAAGCTCTCCTTAGCAAAATGGGCTGATATCCTTCTGACTCAGAAGGGGTTTGGTCAACTACCGATCTTCGAGAGACCATGTAAGTATGAGATAATTGAAGGTGGGTTTTTTCCATATACCGCCTGCAAGGAGTCAAAAGAAAGTACGATGGTATGTAGTGTTGTACCACCATTCGCCATAAACCATTGAGCCCATCGGTGTTGTTTTTCAGAGGCAAAGCACCCCATATATGTTTCCAAACACTTGCTGGATCTAATTCGGCTTGACCCCATCTCATTCTGGGATGATAAGTTGATGATGCAATTGTGCGTCTTGTCTCCTTAAAACAAAATTTTGCCAAAATTGCTTCTGTGAAAGTTGGGTCTCGATCGTAAACAATAGAGTTTGGCATGCCATGAAGCTCAAGGACTCGATCCATGGTAACTCTGAGCCACCGCGGATGCAAGAATGGGTGGTGAAGTATTAAATGAGCATACTTGGAAAGGCTGATCCACCACCACCATTATGGATCGTGACTCCGATTTGGGGTGTTCTAATAGTCTGAGTTAGAGATATACTCCAAATAGCAGGTGGAATTTGGAGTGGTTGTAGTGTGCCCAGGGATTTGATTTTTTTTTCCCTTGTTGCGTTGACATACCCACATTCAACCACAAAATTTGACGTGATGTTCATACCATCCTGCAAAAGAACGCTTGACCCGACCATATGTCGGTGAACTCGAGCGCCCGGTGGGTGTAGTGTGAAGCTCAGAGAGTACCGTGTTTTTTGATCTTGGATTGTTTACTTATATACAAGCGGCCTTTGTATCAAGCTCATCCTAGACCCAAGAGTACCCCGGGAGCCAAGCCTTGTTCCATGGTCGGATCGATGCTAATTTTTGGGGTCTTGAAGCCATTCTTGGTGCACAAATTGCAAAACGTGACACGACAATGAAGGAAAGAGAAAAAGGATCCCTCGCCCTCTATTTCCAGATGTGCTGGCATCTTCCATTTACATTTCGCTTTCGCCTTCCTTGTAAATCAACGATCTCATAATCATATCCAAAGAGCTTTAGTCACCCATTTTTTGTTTCTCCCGATGAAATGCTATTCCAGAAGTACTTGAGGCTTTGATGGTCGCTCTTAATTTGGAATCGTTTCCCAAATAGATAAGGAGATCATAATTCAATCCAGCATGCAGAACGCTAACATTTTCATAAAATGGGTTTTGTCCCGCTTTCAAAACAGCTTGTTTGCTAATTAGTTGCCGCTAGTCGCATCTCTGCATAAGGACATCGCCAATTCTTTTCTCGGTATGCCATATTCCAACACAAATGTCTCTTTGAAGTCTCTCCTGAAGGACGTGAACTGGAGTGGTGTACATGGTCGCCTTCAAGGTTTGAAAATCTGGAGCGTGATGCGGGGTTCCAAGTGAAAGAGTTCTTTTAGGGAGAGTCGTGAGAGGTGCCAAGAATCTTTCCCATAGTTCTTAACTTAATCCTATGCATATTACCCCTGCGGTGATTCCAAAAATCCACGCTAAGATTTTGATAGTTCTAAAAGCGCTACCTTTGCATAGCTTCAATCTTTTCCTGGTTCACTCCGACGCCATCCTTGCCCACTGTGATGACCCATATTCTACCGGATGCACCCGTGCTGGTTACTTGGACTATTTCAGAAAGGTCGCAAAAATGAGAGAGTAGGTCGAGAACTTGATCCATGGGGAGATGGCATTTCCATGGGTTCCTATATGCTAAGGAGGATATCATCAACAAAACTAAGACAAAATGACGGAGAAAAGGTTGGAAGACATGGTTCATGAGGCAATGGAAGGTGGAGGGGGCATTAAAAAAACCAAAGGGCATGACCAAAAACCTATAGTGGCTCCTGCAAGGAGTGGTAAAGGCCGCCTTGGGAATACTGACTCTTCATAATACGTATTCAGTGATAGCCCGAGAAGATCAAGTTTGGCGGAAGAATTGGGCGCCCACTAATTCATCTAGAGGTCACTACCGACGAATGGGAAATTTGTCTTGATGGTTAGTTTGTTGAGAGCACGCAAGTCAATAATTTCCAAGAACCTTTCTTCATTGCTGACGATCGAGAGGAGGTAAGGGCCAAGATTTAGATGGATGATCTTGAAGAAGGAGTTCCCCGACCATTTTTTCACTTTCATTCTCTTGGGCAAAGGCGGCGGTATATGGACGAGGCATTTGGGGAAGGCTTCCTGGGACAAGGGGATTTGAATGATCATGAACACCACGTGGAGGAGGGATTCCTTGGGGAGCGGAAAAGACTGTTTGATGTTTGGAAAAGAGGAGAGCTTGGAGATCTTGGGGAACGGGTGGGATCTTTGTGGCTTGAAATACGGAGTTACTATGACAATTCGGAATGACCTTTTGAGCAATTTTCCACGCGATGAGGAATCGATGACTTCGGTGGAGAACCCATGATGCCTTGAAATTTATATTTGTTGGCCTTGGTCAAAATCTGGTACGGTTGAGCCCTGAAATCCATGAGAATGGGACCGGCGGTTCTGAAGCCATTCGACACCAAGAATAATGTCACAATTGCCCATGTCAATAGCAAACATATGGGATTTGAGGTAGTCACCTATTTGGAGACGACATTTTCACAAATACCACCATTTTATGAGCCTACCCATTGGCAATCATGATTTGGAAAATTATTGACGATGATGTAGCAATGGCCTCTTTGGCACGCGATGAATAAAATTCCTGTGGGTGATGCCATAATTATCAACTAAGATCATGACCTTTCTGTTTGATGTAACCGCATTAGATTGAGGGTTTGGGGAGGAGATAAGCATTGAGGGAATGAATGGTCTCCACTTCGGAGGGCTCCGAGGAGGGTTTATTTGAGAATTTTCTGGTGACTTGGGCATAGGGGGTTGTCAACATCTTCTTCCTAATATCCTCAGAGATGGCCATAAAGAGCTTTTGTTCCCTTACATTTGTGGCCCTGGGAAATATTTGTCATCACCATAACGTAGAGGCCTTTGAGCTGGCTGCCGCCTCCATTTCACCGTCAATTTTGATTTTAATACAGAGGGGAGGAGGCTTCCATCGTTTAGGGGCGGGGATAAAGAAGGCTTTACTTGCCTTGAGAGGAAACAATTTGTTGTGCTTTGTATTTCTTTTGTGGCTTCCACCTGTAAGTCGCGAGGTCGAAGCCATGAGGACAGCTGGGCCCAAATCTCCTTTGAGGCCAATCGGGATAAAACACTTTCAAAGAGCATCACCATGCTCGCTCAAAAAGCCGCATCTTCAAATGCAAATTATGAAGTCTTCGATCGCGGCCTCGATTGCTTCAATTTTTTCTCAAACGCCCAAATAGTTGGTGTGCTCAAGTGTCAGCCGCTCATAAAGCCTGCCAAGCAACAAATTGGGTCCAAGAATATACCTTGACGGGAAGTTTTTCTCCATTGCCAACATTGCTACCATTCTTGATCTAGATGGAACAATTAATTGTAGCTTCCAAGTCATCTATAATGTTGCAGAGAGAAAAATAATGTTCCATTTGTGTGGACCAACCAGTGGGGTCTGAGCCATCGACTCTATTACATCCACCTAATGTATGGGCGATGTCCATTTGAAAGTGATGGGGTTGAATGGAACGGGAAGAAGTTTCACCTCAGTCTTTTTATGTGCCTCAAAAAAAAGAGTCATCGGTAGAGAGAATGAGTTTGGTGCAGTGACGTAAAGACAGATATCCGTTTGGTGGTCATTTCAGGTTTGACTTCCGGCCATTAAGTGGACTACATAACTATATTTATGATTTATCCATGGAGGATCACGGGAGGGAACAGTGGTTAATCGATTTGTTGCACTTGTTGGTCTCAAGTAAAACCGACAGGTGGTGTTGAAGCTTAGACTTTAGTTCTTTAAGTTACGGTGGCCATGATGATAGGTGAACCTAGTGTATGGAGCTGGTTGGCCACGAAGTTTTTGCGGGGAAATGATATGGATGAAAGTGATAAGGGATAGCAGATGAATCTAATAGAATAGGTCCTTTAAATAATGGTGAAAAAATTCCGACTTTACAAATTACAAGGTACTTTATCCTCAAGAATGCTATGCTACAGAAATCCCAACTCAACCAGAGAGCCGACTATAGCAACCCAACACAGATAAAGGTCAATAGATCCTCACGGCTTTAATTTGTTTATGTTCCCAAGGGGTAGGTATTCAAGGGTTCTTGGCTGCATAAGAGTTTTGCCCCACAGGTTATAGCTCTCCTGAGCACGCAGGGGTCCAACAAGAGTACTCCACTCCAATATCTCGGCACTAACTATGAGGATAGATCAGACTTCTTATCGCATTTTACCCGACTACCTGTGTACTAGAGAGTATCTTCCGTGCGTTGCCTGATGACACCATAGCAACCTTTACCGGCCGATAGGGTTTATCTAAAAGAGGGTTTTAGAACGAGAATGATCCGCGACACTGGTGATGTCTAATGCGCCACTACCTCGGAAGGGTACCTTCAACAGGTAAAGCGGGTGGCCAAATGTGATGTGCGCTTAAGAACCACTTGTATTTCCACGTGTATGAATCGATCACAGTTTATGCACAGAATAATGTGATCTCCAGGGCTTAAAGACGCCGAACATCTCTCTGTAATTCGAAAAAATACCCAATACCTCTCGCTTGAGGAAAGTGGCTCCGGATACCACTCTGCAAGATACCAGTTATATAAAACATGTAGAACAGAAATAAAATGCCAGGAATGGCAGAATAATAGTAAACATCCAAAGTATAATCTTCACAATACACGTAAATGATATAATATACTAAATAGCAATAGAAAATCACTTTGATTCAGCACAAACACAGCTCTTCGAGGGGGTAATCCTCCACCATAAATGGCCCTGTTACAATTAATCCAAGCTTAGGGTTTCCATAATTTAACTCCCTATTTATACTAAATATGTCTCATAAGAGAAGACTGAGGAAGATCTTTCTAGAAGAGAAGCTTCTATTAGGTCTTCTATATCCGCTTTATTCTATTTTATTGAAAGGTCTCATTAATATTGGACTCCTTTATTACACCCTAATACATTGATCTACCTATGTGCTGGGTAGGACCTTAAATAAATGGAAGACAAAATTTCAAATGGATTCCACCATTTGATGGAAGCAATTTGAAGCCACCGAAAA
Source organism: Picea sitchensis (assembly GCA_010110895.2). NCBI lineage: Eukaryota > Viridiplantae > Streptophyta > Pinopsida > Pinales > Pinaceae > Picea > Picea sitchensis. Next base: position 18,606 of record SNQJ01S0073024.1, on the reverse strand, counting down.
TAGGAATGGAAACTAATTGAAAGCTCTAAAGGGATGTTTGGATCTCGGCCATTTCAGTGATATACGTCAAGAAACCAAAGATGCAGTCTTAGAAGGAAGCAAAAATGAATAATAAATTGGCAATAGATACAATCTTGGATGGATTGATATATTCAGTGAAATCTAAGGTGGGGTCATGTGCATCAGTAAAATATCTTTGGGGCAAGCTATAAGAACTTTATGCAGGGAAGAAGCGGAAGAAGAAGAAGAAGAAGGAAGAAGATTACAACATCTCAAAAATCAAAGAAGAAAATAGAGGTAAACTCTTTTGCTTTCCAATTGTGAAGGAGTAGGAAATTTTGAATTTGAATGTACTCATCCAACGATTGAAAGAAGTGACATTGAAGAAGAAAAGTCCAATGAAGAAGAAGAAATCATAAAGAAAAAATTATTCAACAAGAAGATGAGAATCTTAAAAAATTGAAGCATGTTGAGATTGAAAATAGCAAGCCTAAAGACACTCTGGCAGAAACAACTAAGAAGGAATCTACATTGTGAAAAGATGCTTCGTGTTTAAAGAAACAATTAGAAGACTTTCTCACAAAACCGAGAAGAAACCCATTTCGGAAAACTCTAATTTTGAAGAAGAAGAATAGCAGAAGTAAAGAAGGTCCAAATGATAAAGAAAGAAGAATATTGTGAGAAACTTGAACAAGAAGTTGTCTCATTGAGGAAGAGCTTAAGAAACTCTCAATTGCCAAAAGACTTAACACATCTTGGATGCATGGGTGAAACTTCATATTGAATCTAATGGTTACCAGTATGGAACAGAACCAGATAGCAGGTATTGGGAGTAGTGGACTTCCAATTTGGTGGTGGGTTTCAGGGATTCATCTTGGTGATAGATTGATTCAAATGATGATGATAAACATAGATATAGCAGTGAGTGGTATGATTTATTTTTGGGACATCAGTAGAGAGGAGGTCAAGATTTACTCTATATGCTAGGATGGGCTCAAGGCCAACCGTGGATTTTCATACGTAGACTTCATTGAGACACCTTTGCAGGGTATGATTCGAGATAGTGGTTCTAGTCCCTTAAGGGAGTTCAACTTGGGGTTATAAGAGAGGAGGATGCACACTGGGTGCATTGGTTCGACGATGACGATCAGAGTGGTGCAACTTCAGCATGGTGGTACCTTTTCGGGATTATTTTGGAACCCTTGGATTACATGGTTTGACATTTCAGCTACTATTAGAGATGTGAGCGTCGATTTTGACTTTTCAGAGTTTAATTTTGGGAGGCTTAGGAGTGGATGTGATCCTTTGATGCATTATATCTTGTGGATGTAGAGTGGTCATGATGGTCAAAAGACTATGATTAGAGTGGTGTAGCACCAATGTGGTGGTTCCTTTCTGAGGATAGCTTGGGACCTCAAGATTTCAGTAGGAGATGGTGCTCTAATTGACATGGAGGTGAGAGCTAGTTTTTTCCTTCATGGGATTGGTTCCCTAGCATAGTAGTTCCTTGACAGGTTGATCAAGTTGTTGTAGCACCGATTGTCCTTACTTGTGGTAATTTTTCAAGAGACCTCTTATGTTAGCACATTATCGGATTGCGCTTTGCATAGAGGATGCCTCACATCTTACAGGGTGGTTTGGGATCCTAGTATCATTTTCAATTTTAGTTTGGATCAATCAATGGAGCGTCAAGTCATGATGGAATTACTTAAGGACAAGAAATGGTTGGGAAGGGAGTAGTCGTCATGTCCCCATTTTTTGGATTCCCCTATGGAAAATGACCTCTGTGGCTTGTCAATGACGAAAAATGGAGTTAAAATGGGTTATTTAATGTCACTTAGTTAGGAGATGTTATGTATTTAAAGTGATATTAGAATTAATAACGTACTTATCTATTAAAAGTGACTTTTAATCCTGAAGTGAAAGAAAAAGGGGGATAAGGGTTATATTTGATTTAGTATAAAAGGATATAAGGGTGACATTTGATTTGGTCAAAAAAGGAAAATTTCTTTAAGGCATGGAGACAACGATAAAAGGAGGGGTAGAGCCTCACTTTTTCATTATGATTTGAGCTCTCATTTTGGAAGTGCTCTTGGAGCCGTTGTTTCGTTAGGTTTAGCAAAACCATTCCACTATTGGTTTGGTTTCGATGGTGAAATATCTACCCTAGCTAGACAAGAGGGGAATCCATCCAAGATTTCCATTGACGCCTACAAAAGAGGGGAATCCATCCAAGATTTCCATTGACGCCTACAAAAGAGGGGAATCCATCCAAGATTTCCATTTGAGATTTTATTTTGGGGTTTGATTTCAATAGGAGGAAGATTGGTTTGCACAAGAGATCGATGGAATGTTTTGGGGGAGGTCATACTCAAAATTTTCAAGTACAAGGAAGGGTTTATGAGAAATTGTGGTATAGGAAAACCCCTCGAGTTGACTATAGGATGTCTCACGAGGCCCTTGCTAGTTGTCCAGCATTTTCCCATGAGGCCCTGCTAGTTGTCTATTCTTGTCCCATGAGGCTCTCTATCATCTGAAGTTGCAGAGTTGTTTCTAGTACGGGTGATCGGATTGCTGCAGCAAGTATTGTTGGAGAGGCTTATCATCATCTTCAACAGTGGTTTACAGTGTTATGCATCATTCTGGGAGGAGGATTGGAGATTTGGATTTAGCCTTATGTAGATTGGAGAAGCCATCTACTAGGAGGGATCAAGGCACTACATCAGGTTTTGGTTTTCAGTTTATTGTTTGTTGATTTGTCACGGCTGCTACAACATCCCTAGAAATTTTACTGTGTGATCAAGACTCCACTATTAATAAATTTCCATATTATCTCTTCTAATTTCTGGTGTATGCAACATGTTTGTCAAAATGTCTATCTATGGGTTATATGTAACATGTTTTTGGAAAGTCCTCAATCAGATTGATAACATATAAAGAGTATAACCAGAACTATATTTGGAAAGCAAATCTAGGATATTCCCTTTGGGGACATTACAGAAAACAATGTAGAGGAAATTGATAAATTACCAATGTTATGTTTTGTGCAAAATTTGGGGAAATTTAAAAAAAAAAAAATGGAGAAAATATCCAAAATTGAAAAAGATCCATAGGTTTAAGGTAGTGGTGGCATCGAATTTGGCAAGTAAAGGGATCAAATTCGTTCAATGAAGTCGAGATAAATATTTCATGGTGACCTTGTGAAGGAAATTGGGAATATGTGTGTGTGTGTGATGTGGATTGTACATTTCATATGGACCTTGTATGTATGACATGTACTAGTGGGTGACGTGGAGGCATCTAGGTGCTACCAAGTGGAGTTTGGGTGCATCGGTGGTGACCACAAGGAAAATTCCAAGGAAATGGAGGCAATTAGGTTGGAAAATAAGGGTAAGTGGTTTATAGAGGGGGTAGGAACGAAATTTGGTACGGTCAAAATTCTTCTACAATTGTTATTGGGGTGATGCATGTCCCCCAAACACTAAGCGGTTTGTGAAGACAAGAGGTCGTGCTAACGATCGACAGGTTCAACCTCCGCAATCAATATAAGACATATATATGGATCACATGTGTAGGGAAATGTGTGCTATAGATGGATGGTCAGATATGGGACCCCACATCACATCAATCAATAAAATTATGCTAGGTGGAAGATAAATTACAAAGAGGTACCGGTGGCTCACAATAAATAAATAAATAATAATAAAAATTTATAAAGTAAAGTGGAGAAAATAACAAAGAGGCCATGAATATATGAAATGATAGGTAAGGAAGCAATGGATGTGACATGGAAAACATAGGTGTTGACATGTATGACCCCATTGCCACACCAACAATGATGTGTCATGCCACATCGGAAAAATAAAATTTTATTAAAAAAGAAACAATTCTAGAGACAAAATATTATCTTGACCATAATAGGAGAAGAAAAAATTAGAATCATGTGAAAATTCAACTGAATATGTGATGACAAGGGATATAAAAGTTCCAGTGATTGTCATTTGTTGATTCAACTCCAAAATTCAAAAAAATGTAAATTAGTGGTTTTCAAATAACAGGGTAGTACTCATTGTCATCAGCTTTGTTGATAGTGAAATTTGGAAAGTAAGGAATAGGAGAATGCGTGAAGAATCTTAGTCGAGCATTTGGCCAAATTCCAAATCTTTTGAAGTGGAGATGCAGAAACAAGCCAAAATCCACTATTTTGAGACCTTTTGGTGATTTTTGAAATTTTCAATGGAGTAAAAAGGACTTGTTGATGGCCATAATTGACCATGATCAACATTAAGGAAAGCACTTAGTTAGGGCCCCAATTAAACCCTTATCCATTTGGGATGGTGATTTCAACTGGTTATAATGGGTCCAGTTACCCATTTAAAAGGTTTTTCTCCAGTAAATGGAGACTTAACTTGAAGTTCTGCTAAATCCTACTTGTAATAAAGAATTAAATCTAACTAAAACTAATGATTAAAAAGAATTAAAAAACAAAAAATAAATTTGAACTACATTACAATTACAATTAAAGTAATAAGACTAAATTGAATAAAAGAAAATAAAACTAACATGAAATAAAACTAAAATGTAATAATTATTCTAAACTATTATTAAAACTAAATTACAATTAAAACTAAAGTGTATTAATATAAAAACTTAAACCAAAAGTTAAAAGAAAACAAAGTTAAACTAAAAGAATTTTAAATTAAGAAAAATTAAAACCAGAAACAAAAATAATAAAACATAATTCAAACCAAACTACAACTAATAATAATAATATACAACCCCAGATGGGGTGACACGTAGCATAGGGAGGCCACACAGCCCCCATGCAATCCAAGACATAAATATGGTCGGTCGTCGTCCCAAGTCTCATTCTCAAATGAGGAAGGACATAAACGCACATAAAGGATGGAGGGATAGCTCCCCTGCGCAGTTTTAATGGTGCCCTCACTGCGTCATGGCAAGGGGATAATGACAAGTATGGGAGGAGGTTGTGTGGTTTTATCAACCCCTCGGATATTACTCTAGGTTGGCCATGGCATTCATCATTCTGTTTCTTTGCTCTGTCAAGTCTCCGCTCTGCTCAGCTATCCATCTCTGGGCCTCTCATATTTCTTTGGCCTCCAGGCTCCGTCATGTCATGTGAGAGAGGGAAACCCAGGAGGGGACCCTCCTGGTACTATTATGTTGCAAGGCAGAGACGCCTGCGCGAATTGGAGAAAGCTTCCTTGATAGCTTGGATGCAGCAAATCAAGAAGTCGATGACGCCTACAATGGCCTACGTGGAGGAGGAAATCTCGAAGGAACCAATTCAAGGTCCACCAGATTCCCTCCTCTACACGGTCCCGCATTCCTAGGATAGACCCAACACCATCATTGCAGTAATCGATATAGAGATAGCCATGGAGGGATCCACTTTCATCGTCCAGGAGGAAATCCCCCAGAAGGACCACCCAGTTGGGTCTCCTTTGCTCAACCCAGACACAGAATGCAACTAGAGTCCACCAAGTCTTCTCACTCCAGAGCACTTGGAGCTCATCTTTGAGATGAGGAGCTATACGATGGAGCAGCTCCACCGGCACACCCTTCTTAGCAGCAAAATCAACATGTTGTTCGATGCCTTCTCGAGTGCATCAGTCAAACAGAGATGCTCAACCTGCGCACAGCCCTTTGCACTCACTCATAGAGACTGTACTCCTCATTGTGGCTCTCTGGATGGCAGGTTCCACTATTCAAACAACCATCCTAATGTTTAAAGTTTATCAATTATTTGTGCCTCATTTGCATGTAAATGGGTTTTTTTTCTTGTCTTCCTGCTTAGGATTTATGTTTAGTTTGAATTATCAGTTTTAAAATGCATTTGTAGACAGAAATGTCAACACCATCAACTTCCACTTGCTTTGGTTTCCAAATGTAAGGTGGAGCAAGTGGCAGCTGCTACTTTTGGCCATAAGTATAAAAGGTTGCCACATATTTTGATTTCCACTAGTTTGGTGGAACAGGTGACACGCCTGTAAAACAGATAAATTTTGTACAGTGACAAAGAATTAATCAGAAAATACTACTTTTTATTTAAAATAATAATAATAATAATATACAGTTCAAACTAAGTTAAAATTAAATTGATATCAACTTGTTGAAAAACTGAATAGGTTTTACTAGATAGTGGAAATGAAGCAATAGCGTAAAAAGTTTCAGCTACATCAATTGTGGTAATTTGTAATGTAGGTCATCGTGATTAATATTCCATTTCAATGCATTTCATCAAAACTTGTAATATTTTTATGCAGTGATTTTAATGTGTTGACTTTTATCCATGGTTACCTGGTATTCACGATCTCCTGCACATTAAAATTAATATTAAATTATCAATACAAATCATTAAATTTCACGAAAAGAAAAAAATTATTGTAACGAGTAAATAGAATTTTCTAATAAGAAAAAGAATCTTTTGATTATTTAGCTTATCTCTCACACCACGTATTTCTTTTCCTCATAAACTAGGTGATCTGGTTTCATACGCTAGGGAAGGCTTGCTATTTCTGGAATTTTGATTCACTTCCATGAATAACTCGGGCTCTTTATTTGCTTCCATTTAGTTTCATTTTCAGTGATTTCCTTGAACCTTGAACTATAGATCCATGATAGTGTTCCATAGTAAATTCTTGGTGGTTTAGAGTTTATCCATGGTGCATCTTTCCCAATGATCGTGGGAGCAATGGTTTCTGTCTCTGGCCCGATCTATCTTTTTTTTTTCTTTTATTGCAAACATGTGATGTGAATTCTCAGATCTCCCTGATCTTTAGTTCTTCTTTCTTCTAGCTACAGTGGTTGATTCTCTCATAATATGACATGTCCTCAACAAATCCCAACCACATCAGATATTCTGATAACTAAAAATCTATAATTTCAAGCTTTATGTAACCTCTTATCATCGTGCTAATCACCCATACATCATCTCTTGGAATATAAATACAAAACGAATTAACGCTAAAAGTCACAAAAAACCAGAAATCAAGAAAATAAACTATCAAACCATTCCTTCAAATCAATCGAGACAAAATCAAATGCACACGAAAAACAATGTTTACCCAAAATTTAATGGGGGCCCCTTTAATTTTATAAAAATTTAAGGAGGGTTGTTGTTTGCCACAACAATTGGCGAGATACAACCAGTTATATTTGTTCATGAAAAAAAAGAGAAATAAGGTTAGATCACAAAAAGAAGAAAATCCATCAATTTGGAACATCAATGATAACTCCTTTATGACTAATTTAAAATATAAGAAAAATACATGTGTACTTGTACTTATTCACTTGGTCTTTGTAGAGGGAAAGGGATTGAATTAATTTTAGTTTAAATATAAATGGGAGAATAAGCTTTTGATTTGACTACTAAGCAAATTTTACTTACCGCGAGTAAACGAATTTAGTTCAACTCATCTTTCTATTACCCGGCATTGCTTCGCTGCAAACGAGCAGCGATAGCTCCGACAAAGTTTCCTTGATAAACATTTCCCCTTTGCCAACGAGTGTCCATAGCCCCGACGGGTTTGTATACACTTTGCACACCTTTTGGTGCTTTCAACTTCCTATATGTTATAATTTATTAATCGTCTTTTTATAATAAAAAATTAAGATTGCAATTTGCAATGGAGAATAGGAAGTGGGGTGATATGAAAGTCAATTTGATATATTGCAACTCATGGGGTAAAACTAAGCCTTTCATCTTGTAATTTTGTATTATCATTGTTTTGATTTCATTTATGTAATAGGGAAATTGACTCTCAAAAGACCTTGTTTCAAAGTACTTTCCTAGGTACATTTTCTTGGAAAAGATGAATTAATCATAAAAGGAATCGTTATCATGTTAAAATAATATAAATAATAAAATTTGTATCTTCATGCAATCCAATAATAATGATTCTCTTTCATTGAGGATGAATAAACAAGAAATGTATAGTACACAACATGTCTCTCATTGTTATTAACAAAAACGATAAAAATATTTTCCCCATACAAACTTTGGAGACATCACAAAATTAAAATCAAAACCAAGAATTAAGCAAAAAAAAACAATTGTACAAGAGTGCAAACATAAGAATACAAAACGGTGATAGAAGCCAAATCTACACTAGAAGCAAAAATGAGATCAAATCACTAATCAAAATTTGCAAACTACTTTAAAAAGGAAACTACAAAACCAGAAGAAAAGGTAAGCCATGAAAACAAGACAAAAATGAGAAAAGATATCTCAACATAAGAAAAATGGTATAAAGTTGAAATGTGTTTTTTCATTTATGTTGAGATTATGATTAGTTATGTCTTGAATTCTTTATAATGAATTAGGATTTTATTGTAAAATAAAAATTCCAACTAAAGCATAGTTAAGCTTAAGAATTTGCATATGAGTGTTTTACCAAAGTGTTGTACTTTTATTGTATCTTGCTTCTTGAAAAAATGAATAAGCTTTAATGATGAGTTTTAAGAGTAAAGCTTAAAACAAAACTTTAATGAAAAGCAAGATGATAAGAAAGTAAAAAGTAAAGTGATCACCTTGGCAATAGCTCAATCATAATCCAAATCTTCACAACTACCTTATTCAAATGAAAAAGAATAAAATAAAATAAACTTAATTGCTAATGAAGTCACCAAAGACCTACATTATTCTAGTTAAGAAAAAGAAAGAAAACAAACTAAGAATGAAATCTAATCTTATTCCTAGTCTACTCTTATCTACAAGAACAACTGTGGCTAAGTATAATCATATTTTCAGTGGATTCATTCAAATTCTTTCATTCCTGCAATCATATGTACAAAAGGAATCAAAAGAAGTAATTGAATTATTACTAAAATGTCAAAAGAAAACCTTAACCTATTATGTACATCTATTCTTAATAAGCACAATCAAAGAAACCTATTTACAGGAAACTTATTAATATAAGACTCTTCTAATCATAACTCAATTTTATCCCGACATGTACAATTGAGAGCATTTGTAAGGGTACCATGGAGAATCTGATTAGGATTTGTTTCGGAGGACTCAATAAGATCAAGAGAATTTACCTTAGACCCCAAAAGTTTAAAGAAGCTAACTTCTTCCCATGGAGGATACTGAAAAACATGTGTTAGCAAAGAAAAAGTGTGATTCTCCAAGGTGATTGTCATATGTACACAATCATCTAATTTACTAAACCTAAAATTAGTAAGGCAACCATTGGACCAATGATCATTTACAAGGATGAAATTTCCACTGGAGAAGATTTCCAACAAAATGTTGTCAAAGCAAGCTTCCAATTGAATATTATAATGAGTGTCGTTGGAAACTTGAAATGAATTATGAGAATAAAAATCAAACTTGTCAAAATGTTCATAAATAGATTTATGCTTAGACAAATACAATAAAAGGAAAACATGTGAATATGTTGATCCTAAGTCTCCATGTATTTCACTTTGCAATGAATGTGATTCTATGCCATCAAGATCAAAATACTCATTAAATATTATTTCTTTATCTTGCAAATCACATGGAAAATTTGAATCAAAAACATTATCAAAAGGATAAGCAAGATATTCAGAATTAACATCAATAGGCAAAGGATCATAATCCAAAAAAATATTTTCCTCAAACAAATATGAACTAGTAAAAGAAAAGGTTACAACATAAGGGTTAATAGAATCATGATATGTATCTAGATTAGAAAATAAATCTAGATAAAAAAAAAATCTGATTGCCAATGTACAATCAATTGGATGCTTTCAGAAGATTTTCATCATCGTGATTTTTAGCATTATTGATAAGATTAGAACTATGATTTAATGATAAATTTTTGTTGAATAAACAAGAACTAGTCCAAAATTCACGTCAGAAGAAGAAATATCAATTTGTTCATTAGTTCCATCTTGAATTTGATTAATTTATATTGAACCTTCCTTGAGATGATCACAACCATTAGGAGATGTTTCAAATGTGTTTTCAGATTTCCAATTTAAATTTGAACTATCATTTTCTGGAATCTGAAAATGTGTGAAGGAAAATCCCAATGTGTATGACTGTGATATGGGATCAACAAAATTAGATGTGAAATCAAGGTTAACTAATGAATATGACGTATCTTGTTCATCCTCATTTGATTTCCTACGTTCATTGACAGGAAGAACAAGATAAGTAAAAAATCCAATCAAATCTTTTGTTGAAGTTAAGTCCTCGAGATGGAATCTGAAACAAAGTGACATGAACCTAGCATAAAATTTATCAAGAGATCCATATGCATGCATAGAAATATTTTCAATTACTAAACACAATTCTTCATAATTATAGTTTTGATGGGCCGACAGAAAAACCTGCATAAAATGGTTCCATGAATGTATAGACTTAGCTAGTAACACTTTATACCATTTTTGAATATGTCCTTGGAATGTGAGAGTAAACAACCTTCAAATTTCATTATCATTGGTGATTTTAAAAATTTTACATTTATCTATAAATTGATAAATATGATCTAAAGAGGAAATTTTACTCTCACCATCAAACTTCAAATTAGACAAGGATTAAAGCTACTTTTTAGGTAAGTATCTGGTAGGCATGCATGAACTAAAAGCATGACCCAAAGTAGGAATGTGCGGAGGATCCATGATTAGTTTTAAAACTTTAAAATAATACTGTACACAGATAATCTATCTATAGCCCTCCTTCTAGCGCCAAAAATGTTGATGGCCAAAATTAACCATGATCAACATTAAGGAAATCACTCGGTCATGGCCCTGTTGATGGCCAAAAATGACCATGTTCAACATCATAGGGAGATCACCCGGTCAGGGCCTCAATTAGGCCCTTATCCATTTGGGATGGTGATTCTAATCGGTTCTATGCGTCTCCAGTTACCCTTGTCCTAAGACTAGCCTAATCTAATGTTAATCTAATCAAGACTATTCTATATATACAAAGATATTTACGCAACCTTTTATCCCCTAATGTATATTGTTACTTACTTTTATCAACAGACAAAAGGAAAAGAATTACTCTCTTGCATCATGCTTGTAAAAAAGAAACCCTAAGGTTGACATAAGGGCTCAGCTATGCCACGTTGGATTGCGCTCCTGCATAAGGAGACTGTAGTGTACCAATTTAAAGAAAAAGAGGTTTAACGCGCTCTTGTAATATTCTGTACACTCTTTTAATAATAAACACAGGTCAATATAACCACATGCATTTAAGCACAATTAAACACAATTAAAATACAGAGTGAAACATATATGGTTACTGCTATAATTAAACATTCCATAGCATTTAACAATAATTCGTTTACACAGCG
>SNQJ01S0073023.1:21477-37791 GCA_010110895.2 Picea sitchensis | reverse complement strand
CCTTAATATATTCAAAATCCTTAAAAACTAGAATACATTACCTAATTAAAAAATGGGAAGGGCCATGTATGTTTTATTGGGCCATGAAATGGTTATTGTCACTATTACAAGTATATTTATTTTTTCTCGTCGCTTTTATAATGTTTCTACATAATGGAATGGATGCCCTGATTCATTTTACATGATCGAAAGTTTCAATTCTATTTAACACCATACATTGTGCATATTCCAATTACATAATTATCACTCAAAACATATGAATTTTGAATTATCAAATTGTGTAACAAGGTACCTATAATGCTTCACATATGAATTTGAATTCTTAATCAAATAGTAGGAATCTTGTCCCCAAACCTTTCTGGACGACAATGAAGCCTTTATGTGGGACTTCCATCTTTATCTCGTACTTCTTAATTTTAATTCCGACCGTGGCATACATGGTAGATTCCCAAGATATTTCGAAGACAATAAACCCTTTTTTATGAGACTATCACTTTTCTTTGTTACTTTTTAATTTGATTCATGTCGTGTCATATGGGAATCTTTACAATATAAAACATTTAAAATTCAATTTTAAGGTCACTGTCAAGCTAGACACCATTGGTATATGAGATTCCCTTGTAATTTGGTGTATGGGACTCTCTTGTTTGCGGGACAAGGTGATAAGGCTCTCTCTGCTCAGTGATTTGGTTGGTAAAGTCCACAAAGGTATATATACTCCACCCCTTCGGATTTGAATTTGTGACCTCTTAGCAGAAAACACATGTTGTTAACCATTAAACCCATTCAATCTCAAATAAAGTTTATATATAGTTTAATTACAGTGACAAGAGTGTTATTATATCAAAATTATAAAAAAAATTGAATTTGATTTTAATTATTAAAAAATATATATTTGAAAAATCAATATACATAAAAATAAATATTTAATGTAATTTCATCATCGCCATGTAATAGATATTAATGGTCGTCATCATCATTAATATAGTGGACGTTAGTCATCATCATATAAATAAATAATTAATGTAATTATAATATATTTAATAAGTATCACAATTTATTTCTATGTGAATTATTTAATATAAGTTTATCATCTTTTCATAGTCTTATATTTATAAAAGGGTGTTTTATGTGATAAAAATATTATAATTTTTCTAATAACTTAATCATTAAATTAAAAAATTTATTATATTTTATATTTTAATAAATATGTTTTTTTTTGTTTTTTAAATGTGTTTTTTATCCTTTTATCAATATAAATAACTAATGTTGATTGAAGATGTATTTTTCCATTATTTTAAATTTGCATGTATAATTTACTTTTAATGTTGATTAAAAATGTATTTTTCCATTATTTTAAATTTGCATGTATAATCCACTTTTTATGTATATGTGCCTCCAAGATTTCCTACATATTTTCCATTTTTTTCCTTGTATTATTTTATGTTAAAATTGTGAATCTATTTAGGTATAAGACAATTGCATAGATTTCCTACATATTTTCACCTTATCATTTTTTTCCTTGTATTATTTTATGTTAAAATTGTGAATCTATTTAGGTATATTGAATATTGGGTATAAGACTGGGGTACATTTGCGTGTAAAATGATTCTCAACTTTTGTATATACTTTGCTGTGTTAAAGAATTCTTTATGTACTTTTATCATATCTACTTTTTAAAAGTAATGACACAAATGACTCCTATACTTAGGTTATAAGTGTTGGAGTTTTGCTTCAGCACCCCTTTTGCCCTTGTGGTGAACACTCAATGAACAATTTGAAACTGAATAATATGGTGAAATCTATCACAAGCTTCTAAACCATGGTTATCAATGTATGGTGGTGACCTTTATTCGCCGGGCAAAGTTTGGTTTTAATGAATCTTTCTTGGATGAATACCAAAAGAATACTAAGAAGGCACGAGGAAAACTACGGGGAAATAGATTGAGCTGTTCAAGTACGGACAACAAGGAAATATCAAAACAAACACCAAGGTGAATGGACAAAAACAAATAATTTTGGAATTGCTCTAGCGAGTGGAAGATTTAGAGCAAGAAAGACATGGTACATGTGAGCTAAATCAAGTTGTAGAAACAAAGCACTCAAATATAGAGTGAGGCTTTGGAACTCAAATGCCACCGGTTAAGAACATATGATTTGCCACATCAATCAAACACAAGTTCTAATTTACAGTAGGAAATAGAATCATCATCAGGCCAAGTTGAAGTCGTAGAAGACAGGAACATTGCATGGAGATCAAGGACCAAGAATTGAACCATGGAGAAATTAAAGAAGCTCTATATAATGAATCAAAAGTATAAGTATGTATTTTCGTTATATTTTGATATTAGAACAGTATATAAAAATATACAACAATAATACTTATTTTAATTTTTTTTTTTTTTTTTTTTTTTTTTTTTTTTTTTTTTTTTTAATTTTTTTTATTATAATAATTATATTTTTAGGTATTTTTTTTTAAAATAAAAGTTAAATTGTAACTTGGGTAGGAATTTTTTTATTATAATAATTATATTTTAGGTATTTTTAAAATAAGAAGTTAAATTGTAACTTGGGTAGAATTTGATTTTATGAATGAGATTTAGGTTAAATGTTACTAAAAAGTATAAGATTTCATAGGAGGTTGTTTCGATGATCATCAGAAGGGAAATTGGTTTTTAGTTTTCTTATAAATCTTATTTATGTTGAAACTGTCTTTATGTAAATCTTATCTATTGTGTGAAATGTATTGAATATTAGCTTTCTAAAAATGATTTTGATTGGATAAGAGCTTGTCTTTCTCAAACATAAGGAAATAGGTTAATGATTCAAGACCTAAAGATATTTGGCAAGAGTCTCTTATAGACTACACACTAGCTGATCATTTTAGGTGACATGTTTTTTCAAGAATAATGATGACGAGTTAGCATATATTTGTAAATATCAATCAATGATGGTTATCTTCATTATCAATTGAAAATTAAGTTATGATACATTTTTCTACCTTCAAATAAAATAAAATATTTTGTGTTAAATATTAATGTTAATAATACCCAAACCAAGATTTGATATTTTATTTTTAACTCATTAAACTCAAACAAAATAGCTAATGACACAATTATACAACATTAGTAAAAATATAATCTTTGTAAATTCAAGTATATTGTGAATTCATATAACATATGGTGTTCATGTACAACAAGGGTATGATTTTTTTTTTAAGTAAAAAAGGGTTTGGTTCCTACTATATTCAGTGGCAAAAAGAAGTACAATTGTGTTGAGGTTGCCATTTGTGCCACCATTTTATCGGAAACCAGCACATCTGGTAGCCAATGTTTTTCCTATCAAAAAAGGTCTTTCCGCCATCTGTCCTGCCCGTAGGAAACCAAGACAGATGGAATTCCATTGTCTGAATGATGTCCATGGTGTTACATTGAGCCCCTAGAAGCCCGAGCATGGCTCTAGGCAATAAAACTTTAAACAAAACAAAATCATAATCATGTCTCCAAGCATGGCTCTGAGCGCTGAGATTTAAACAAAACGAAAGCATAACCATGGTGATTACCCGGTGGTCCTGGGGGCCTCGTCCTCTGGTTCTTCTCCTTTGGCCTGCATCACGAACGACTGGGCGCATGTTGGGCATTTATGCCCTACTGGGGCATTGGAGTACGCATCGTACAACATGTCCAATCACTGGCTCATTAGGAGCACATGGTGGGCATGGTTTGCCATTTGTGCCCGCAAATCGAACACGAGTTCCAGGTGGTCCAGGTGGAGGAGAGGTGGTGGGGCATGCCACTGCTCATGCCTGGACGAAATGGGAGGTGGCGATAGGATCTGACCACCCTCCCCCGAAGTGTCTTCCAGCATGTTACCCTTGGGCTCACTTGGGACTGCATCCCCTAGTTTCTCTCTGCCTCCTCCTTCAATCGCTCTGCTTCCCATCCCTGTGTCCAAGGGGTGTCCAACCTCGATTGTGGCCTCCCGTGGGACCATGTCTTTTGGTAATTCTTCCTCTATGTAGCATATTGAGAAGTCATCGCAATTCTCTGTGCCTATGTTGCTCCCTGGTTTCTTTGCAGAGGTTGCTGAGGTGTCTTCTTCCCAAAAATGGTTGGTAGGCTACCAAGTATCGGGCACTGTGAATAGGAGATGCTCTAGAGGAACCTGAACTTACTCTTTCGGGAAAATCTCCTCCACATAGGCCATGGGGGGGAGTCCGACCTCAATTTCTCATCGACACAGAAGGGTGCGAGCCAGCGAGAGCGCTCATTCCATTTGTTGTCGTTGTTGACGTTGAGCTGCATGGGTATATCAGGTCGAACCATGTCGGGGTTTCCCCTTTTCTCGAGGCATCAGAGTGAGGAGTTGGATGGAAAAAATGCAGAGGGTGGTCTAAATAATGCACCAGAGCATGCAGTTGCAGTGAGGGTGTAGGGCGAAGATGGACTAAATGCATCCATGTCTCGGCTCGTTCAAAAGCAGGAGGAGCGACGAGACATTCCCCTCCATTAACTCTACCAGCTTAAATGTTTGCAAGACCGGACTATCCCCATGAGGGAGAGATCCTTTGTCTAGAGGACGGTGGTTGGGGTCAACTCCCATCGTTAATGTTGAGGGGATGGGGAGTAGCCTACCACATTTAAGGCTAGGTCCTGCGTCCTTCCAGGTGGCTGAGAATCACGATGTGTCACCCCATCCGGGGTTGAACAAGGGTATGATTAGATATGTTTGGACCATTAGATTTAGAATGGATGGCAAATTCAAGTGGTTAAGTGTCATGAAGTATATATAGGAGGTTTGGAGGTCAATTCCTTAAGCTAGTTGTCTTTGTGATGAACATAATATTTGCTTGCAAGGTAAAAGTACAATAAACATGGAGAGCTATTATTGGATTGTACATAACAATGACCCATGCTCTACACATAAATATAGAAAATTACCCACTTCAACAATACTTAAATTAACAGAATCATCATCTTTACTTACCTGCTTCAACAATGCTTAAATTAACATAATCCTCATCTTTACTGACCCGCTTCAACAATACTTCAATTAACATAATCCTCATCTTCTTGTTGAAATTGTCTTCCATGCTCCCATTGTGGGATGATGTGCTTAAGCAACAATAAACCCTTGTGTAAGGTGATTTAGAAAAAAATTGTGTACAAATTATTCCATTTTAATGTTTTTTTTTATTAAACACAATATTCCCCACTTCATTTCTCCTTGACCTTGTAAAAAACTTGAACCTTCAATTTAGGTTGATGGAACTTTCAATTTAGGTTGAGGATTGACATTGTGTGAAATGTATTGAATTTAAGAAACCATGCTAATTGATAGGTGGGTGGACCTAAGAAAATATATCTTTCCAAATAATTGTTAGCTGCACTCAAGATCGAGGATAGATCAATAACACATTATATAATCTCTAGAAAATTGTGTGAAATGTATTGAATTTAAGAAACCATGCTAATTGATAGGTGGGTGGACCTAAGAAAATATATCTTTCCAAATAATTGTTAGCTGCACTCAAGATCGAGGATAGATCAATAACACATTATATAATCTCTAGAAAAACTTCTAAATCATATAATAGTTATCTAAATGGATAAATTCCCAACCATAAATGATGTAATAGTTATTTAAATGAATAAATTCCCAACAATGAAGATGATATTTTCAGTGATGACATCCATCTTTGCATAAGTACATGGATCATCATCATTTCTCTATTTCATTACTCTTTCTATACTTTATAAACTATAGGTATTATCAACACCATTAGTATAATTTTGGAATATCAATTTACCAACACAATCAACAATCAACTTTGAGATAATTTAAGAAAATTACACGTGAAATATAATTTTTGCAACCTCAAAAAAAACATGAGGACGAAAATGATCTAATTCTAGGTATACAAATGTCATTCACTAAAACATTATTATCATCTAAGGAAAAAATTAATTTGAAAAGTGGTTTACCGAAAAGAAGTAGACACGTTGCAAAATCAATAATAATTTATGAAGGTTTATTATACCGCTTCCCAGAAGATATAGCGCATGGATCGCTTTTGACCTTTGTATTAATTTATGCTGACTTAAAAATTACTTTAAAAAATCCAAAGCTACCTATAAGAAATATATTTTTTATTTTTGATATATAAAATTTTGCAGTTTTCAACTTTTCATTGGTTAATAAATTTGAAGCGTTATTGAACTCTTCACGTAGTTCGAGATTTTAAATTAATTGAATATACACGCGTCGGTAACTATAACGCTCTCCCTGGCGGGGTCTCTCTCTTCAGGGATTTTCTCGCAATGGTCTTCTCATCACGCCGACTCTTCAGATCACGTCATTCTATGCTTCATATGTCCACTCCTACCAAAATCCTCTACCAAAACTAACCCTCACAAGTGTATGCCATGAAAAACCGTACTAATATCTCTGTTGTTTAACAGAAGATAACTCATTGCATATCCGGTCAATCCGTGCATACACACCTTTCAACTTAAGCCGCTCACGTTAAAATCCATCGAAAAAGCATATTTTCAAATTTCTAATGCCGCAGTCGACATCTCGAAGCCGTTTTAAGCATGAAAATGACCTCATATACACGGGACCCCGTCCTCATCACTTAGTCGTCCGAATCTTCCGCGGAAAAATGGAAAGAACGTACTAAACCCTCTCATCTAAAAGACGCTCCATTTGGTTCATGCAAAACCTCCAAAACTTCGATTTAGTCTAAATGCACAAAATATCCAGTAGCGTAAGTACAAGCTACCGGCCTAAGCTCTTCCTGCCCATTTTCGGCCTCTAATCAACTCACTTGCCGCACCGACTCTTCTGAACCCTGCTAAACCCACTGCGGTAAAAGTCAACCCGAAGTTAAATGCACGCATTTAGATAAAACTTCATTTGCCTCTACGTCCGCCGTGACTCGGCCAGAAAATGGAAATAAAAACGTGGTAAAACAACCTCGATATTCCAAAACCGCCTCATGGGCAAGAGATGAGGTTTTGTTTAAAATAATAATATTTTTCACTTTCATGCTTCCTTCGTGAAGGCACATGACAGCAACGTGGCATCGTGTACTGCAGTTATGGTAAGTGAAATCCTTCGGCTGTGGCTTTACCTTTACCGCCTTTGTTCTTCTTGTAACTTCGCATACAGAAGAATAGTGTAACTTTTCTTCTGTAATTTCGTTCTCCTTCGATGTTTATCTCGTTGTTATACAGCATGAGCCCCGTGCATAAGTGGGTATCGACTGATACCATCACCATCAATAATATTAATATAAATAATCGCTACCATTATGATCAACCTACATCGCCCCCTCTAATTTCCAAAGAAATGGTGACGAATCAACTCCAACATATTCATGCTCAAACTCGCCCCTGCAACATCCATTGTGATCTCGCACCAATCAGATTCAGATTGATTGGTTACAGTACGCAACCACGCGGACTGGTGGCGGTGCCGCATTGAGAGATGAGTGCGAATATAAAGCATTTTTTGGTTGCCCAATGTACAACAAGTACATTTCACTACTCAGATTCAACTATTTATTTATACATTAATAAATAATAAATATTACTGCTTTTGCCTGTACTCACTACATTCGTCATCATGCCTACGTCTTTTGTATTTTATGCAAGATTATGACGTGGTGAGATAAGACAGGAATTTAATCAAACGATATATTTAACAATGCATTCAGGAGTAAAGAAACCTGTGGTTCAACTGTGATCAAAACACCTTGAACATCGCCTTCCAAGTTCCTTCTAGAATTTATCTCGAAGAGAACGCTTCTTAATCCAGAAGCAAAGACAAG
The DNA here is from genome assembly GCA_010110895.2 of Picea sitchensis. NCBI lineage: Eukaryota > Viridiplantae > Streptophyta > Pinopsida > Pinales > Pinaceae > Picea > Picea sitchensis. Next base: position 29,957 of record SNQJ01S0073023.1, on the reverse strand, counting down.
TCCGGCCACAACATCACAGAAACTAAATTGTCTAGTCGGGTTGGAAGGAAATGGGAATAAGTTAGAATTACTCATGACCACATAAATTTCCATGTTCACACATACTCAAGTCCTTTGTATTCAATTTCCGCATCCAAGCTCGTTCGGTAAGTGGCCAATTTGTATTTGCTACGTAAATTTTGATGATAATGTCCTCATAATAAATAAAATCTCAGGAGGCAGTATTATGCAGCTTGTCGCCTTATTTAAAGGAGGAGTAATAAAAGTCATGGCAATGCAGGGAATGATTCAAAGGGGTTTCGTTTAATGAGAACCTAGAATCCCTTAGAGATTGATACTTAATAAATTTTAGGTTTACAAAATTTATAAAGTGTGAATTTATTTAAATAAATAAAATGATGGTTGTTTTCAAAGATCTAAATAATAAAATCAAATAATCAAACATATTTTTATAAAAATGTACAAAATGAAATAATATATACTTTAAAGAAAATTACGATTATAATTCTCTTGATATATTATATACATATATTTAAATACAAAACAACTAAAATAAAATTACATAAATTAAAATTAAATCATTTAATATATGTTAGATATAATTAAATACATAAAACTAAATTAAATTACATAAATTAAAATTAAATCATTTAATATATGCAAGATATAATTAAATATATAAAGTTAAATAAAATTACATAAATTAGAATTAAATTATTTAGAAAGTATCAAACTAAATATCATATTTATTTTCGAAGTTGGTATAATTATTTTTATTTTTAAGAAAAAATATATTTTTTTATTTGAGATAAACATAAATACAACATTTAGATGTTTTAGGCCCGATAAAAAAATCATAAAAACTAAATCTCTTTTGAATATTTCCCTAAAAAATTATAAAAATCCATAACTTTCATAATATCAAATACACAATCTAGGTAAAAAAATATAGACTTTAACATACCCATGTGTTGACAAAATATAAATATAGGTTCAAAAGGAGTTAAAAAATCCTTACAAGGACTATAAAGCTCAAATAGATGAAGTCCTTTCTTTGATAGTTGATATGCAATCTTTTCTCTCTAGCCTCATTTTGCTAAAATTTCTTAGGATTAAAGTATGGAGTCCGACCTGTTGCTTGAAGCTTCCAGAGAAGATGGACCTATGGATAGTCATAGCCAATTATAGAATTTTTTTTTTAATATTTTTCACAAAACTCTAATAAGATGGTCATGAAAAATTATGATGATTCTCTACTCATAAGAGTACTAGTTTCCCTCAAGACAAATCCCTACCAGAGATTATTGCACATTTTATGTGCATATAATATAAAGATTTAGTGATGGTTTTTAATTAAAAAAAACTTATTATGCAAGAGTCTTTCAAATACCTTCTTAACCTATTGGATATGAATCCTTCAAACGCCTTGTGCAATGATAAAAAAGATTTGTTCTCGTAATCCAATTACTCAAACTATCCATAAACTCCACATGGTGCTTCAATCCTGACTCATTTAAGTTTAACTTTTTGACATAATTTACTCAAAATCCTTCAAATTACACATTTTAGGAATTTTAATCTATATTTAGCTAACAACCAACATAAATTCATCCTTACCTTAAATTTATCAAACATCAAAACTAATCAAATTTCTTAAGATACAAACTTTTTTTTGTTTGTTTGTTAGTTTGTCCGTGACCTGTGGGATTAACCTGTGGCTAAGAAATCGCGACTCACGGGCTTCTAAGCCGTCAAAATCACCCAAGGATCGCACCTGGCCTGAGCCACACCAACCCTTAACATGGCTGGATTTTTTGTCCCCGTAAGTTTCGAACCGATGACTTTAACATCACAAAATGTCTTAACAATACACTCCGTCACTGACTATCCTACACCTCGGAAACAAGATACAAACATTTTTACTAATATAAATATTTATGAAATAATTTATATCTCAAACCATTATTACAACTATATTATAATTATTTATTTATTTACAACTATATTATAATTATTTATTTATGTATAATATATTTAAAATCCCTAAAAACAATGATACATTATCTAATTAAAAAATTGCATAGGTCATCATCTTTTATTGGGCCATGAAATTGTTATTGTCTTCTATTGTGATATTACAAATATCTTTACTTTTTCTAGTTGCTTCTCGAATGTTTCTACATAATTCCAAGTTCTTCTTTGTTCCTCGTTATCAACCTTGTGAAATGGCAAATCTACACTCTAGAATCTTACACCAGAAAAAAATGAATGGCCCCCTTTTTCATGTTTTCCATAGGTAGATTGAAATTTGAAAGTTTCACATGTGTGGGGGACTATGCACCGGATGTGTGGGGACTATAGAATGGATACCATGATTCGTTCTACACTATCGAAAGTTTCTATTGTATTTAACACCATACATTGTGCAGATTCCAATTACATCATTATCACTCAAAACCCTTTTACTCCTCCCCATATGAATTTTAATTATCAAATTGTTTAAAAGGTTACCTATAATGCTTCAAGATATGATTCCCCGAGATATTTGTGGAAGACAATATAGGCTTTTTATGGGACTACCACCTTTATTTGCTACTATTTATTTTTTATTCAGGGCGTGGCATAGACATGGTCGTTGTTCTAACATTTGATCGGATTCGTTGAATATATCCATTACACGTAGGATATACTTAGTGATTGTGACTGAAATAAAGTTATTGCCTCCGTAAGAGGAAACTTCACAATATAAAACAACCAAGGTGTACATTTTATGGAGGCCATTTAGTAACTATTATATATATATATATATATATATATATATATATATATATATATTTGTATATGTGATTGTTAATTGGATATAGTTTAGTTTGGATAATTGATAGGAATGATTGTTATCCTCCTCACTCAGGTTCAATTCCCTTAAAATGACATGAATACATATATTGTTGTAATGGCTTCGAGCCTTCTTTCACTAATATGTATTGGAAAGTTTCCTTTGATTCAATTGAATATCAAAAGTTATGATAGTTAAATCTCAAAAGATCACATTGATAAAACAAAAGTTATGATAATTAAATCTCAAAAAATCACCTATGATACTTTCGTATGCCAATAATAGCTTAGAAGAAGTGTCTTCATAACAAATATCTTGGCATCAACACTCATCACAAACTTAATTGGAACTATAGTGTCAAGAAAAAGATAAATGGAGGGTAGAAAGCTTATTACGAGCTTGAAAATGAGTGTAAGCTAGTAGACCTTTGGCTATGGGATAAGAAAAAAATCATCTTTTGATACTCTTGTCACTCTTGTTATCTTAGATGGATGTGAAATTTGGGGATGCAATATCTCTAGATAATCCTAGAGAAAGATAGAGCAAGTCCAAAATAATTTTTTCACTTATAATCTCAAAATTAAAGCCAATACACCTATCCGCCTTATAGAAGTGAGCCTTTCCTCCATTGAGAGCACTGCCATGATTAGGTATTTAATGTACAAGAATAAGATAAACAAGATGGACGATAAGAGGCTCCCAAAAATTGCTTCAAACTCCAGCCAAAACCACTAGTGACTCAAGTAGAGATGACATAAATATGTCAAGTCTTGGCTAAATCATTGGGGGATACAAGAAGATGTCATTTTGCATAATACTGATAATAGTAAGAATATTATTACATCTAAATTTAAGGAGAATATGTGGTGTGGTAAATAATTAGAGGGAAAAAAAAAATTAAAATACTACAAGGAGGTGGTCAACCCTAACCTAGAAAACCAAAGTATATCCTGATTTTGAATAGTGAAAAGAAAAAAATCAACATTGTTAAAATTTGAACCAACTCTCATGAGATACATAGTGAAATTGGGTGTTGGACAATTCCCAAAACACTGTGGGATAAAAGAATTTGTCATCTTTGTGAGACTAAGAGGATTGAATATGAAAATCACTTTCTTCTAGAGTGCCCTACTTATACTCAAATTAGATCACAATTTCAAAATATATGTCACAATACTAACCTTCCTAACCTCATAAGTCATCAAAACTATGGTGATCTTGGAATGCTTCTCTTAAAGGTTTTTGAACATAGAAATAAAATTCTAAAGGAATCCAAGTAATTTGTTAACTTTGTAAAGGTCCAACAAACCAATTTTGGTCTCAGCAAACATTAATCATCATCATCATCATAATAATAATAAAAAAATGATATAATTTTATCAATAATTTAGTTACTGAATTAAAGTTTTTTCACTATATTGTTTTTTTACAAAAGCTGGGAGATTTTATACTAGCACAGCCACTCAAAACCGTGGCGGATGAACGCCAAAAGGCCATAAACGCACGGACACAACGGACAGTCAAAAAATGAAATGCGCGGACAACAAGAAAATGAAACGCATAGTCAGAAAATGAAACACAAAATTAGAAAATGAGCATCGAGCAAATCCAAACGTGATAATCCCAAAGTTTAATCATTTAAACGTGGCAATCATATAGTGCTACAGTAATTTCTTAATATGATTAGGTAAATGTTAAAAGGTAAACAGGTTAATGGATGCATTCAAAAATACAAGGAAGTTATGAAGAGGAAATCACATTCATTGATTTGGGAGGATGACTAAGAATATACCAGCATCTTCAATTGTTAGCCATCAGATTAAAATTTTAGATTAAAAGGTGATTAATTGTGCTCATTGTCAATAGGTGTACGCCTTTCGACATAATTAATCAAAAAAGAGATGGAGCCCGCAGAAAAGTAAAAAAAGAGATTCAAAATTTGACTGCAAGGTCGGAGTCCATGACAGTCCAATTGTTTTGATATCTTCTTCAGATAATACTAGACCTTGGACATTCTTTACATTCCAAAATTTATATGTATAACTATGGTAAAAGACTCCTAAAATACACAGTGTCTTGTGATACAATAGATACCTGAAGGAGGAGCTTGTTCGAACTATGCTTCTTCCATTTCTTCATCTTGAGTTGGTTGGTTCAAGTCCAACTGGGAATGGGTTGATGAAGGAGATTCCCCTAATGTTGGAGGGGCTTGCTCTCTTTTAGCTCTCAGATGCTCCACTTGGTTTCTAATAACATCCACTTCATCATTAAGTTGACGAAAAGCTGAGTCCCTGTGCTGACTTAAAATATCTAAAAATTGAGAGACTCTGATCAATGATGTCTGGTTATCAATCTGAAGGCTCTGCACTTCCTTCTCGGGGATTTTGATTGCATTTTGTTGGTCCTGAGTGTTAATCCGTTGGAGAGGCATAGTTCCAAGAAAATCTTGAGATTGTATGAAATTCTCTTTAATGTGGAGCAATCTTATATTTGAAATCTTAAGCTTATGTTTCCTTTGAGTGACGAGAACAGAGAGACCAAAATACAACCACCAGAGACAATTAGAGCCAATGTGTTTCTTACTAGTCTCAAGCTGACCCTTTAGCAAGTTCTCAGGACCGAGGGTGACTTGACTGCCTACTTTGTTAATCTCCAACCAACCTCTGACCAGTATGAGAGAAGAAACAACACCCCAATTGAAAAAATTAGCGAGCAACCATCGCCACTGGGCATTCCAATACATAACTCCTACCCAAATTTCTGACCCAGACTGACTATCAGCTCCGGTGAATATCAATTGCAGACAGGTGGCATGGGCGAGGGGAGAAATGACGCTCTAAGGAGAGCTTGTTGTGATTTTGGAGCCATTCCTTGATCTGAGATAGATAGTTTTTCTGGATCAAAGGGGTTTTATCTAAAAAAAATTACTCCCAAATATTGATCCTCTTTCCATTGCCCGGGGTCCATGATAATTGACGTTGAAATAGAGGGATTGAGGCCTTAAGTAGCTTCCAAATGGGATAGCCCCTTGTGATTTGATTATGAGATTCCACTCCTCCATAGCGATATTGATGGAAGTATTTGATAATCGGTTCCCTCTTCCAATTAGTGTATTCCCCAGTCAACATTATCCAAACCATATTTTCTCCCAAGGATAGATTTACTAAAATGGAGTCTTTGATTCATAAGCCTATGTTACTCTTGGGTGCCCTGATTGTCTTCCAATTAACCAAATTAAACTTTTTTGTGTTGACCTTCCCTCCTTTCCAAAGGAATTTTTGAATGTGTCTTTCAATTTCTTGCTTAACACTCATTGACGCCAATAAAGAAGAGTCTTGGAAAACAGGGAGCGTCGAGAGGACAGCCTTGGCCAACACTAATCTGCCAGTTGGATTTAGCCATTATGTTCACCAAATTATGAACTTTTCTCTTATTTTGGAGGTGATAGTATTCCAATCCCTCGCAGACAAAGAATTTAAACATATAGGAATTCCAAGATATTTAAAGGATCTCCAGTTTGTGACTAGGGGGAATTGAAGTATTCTTGAAATAGCTGCAAGAGAATTCACATTAGTATTCCAAGCATAAAGATATCATTTATGTGAGTTTACTTGCCCACCTGAAACCATGAGGAACTGGTCTAAGACCGTCTTGAATCTTCTTGCTATTACTGTGGAGGCCCCTGCAAGAAAGAGAATATCATCCGCAAATTGTGAATGATTTATTCTCTTGACTCCTGATGCAATTTTAATACCTGGTATATTCCCCTCCTTTCATGCTCCAATATTCTTCTCAAAGTCTCTGCCAAAATAATATAAAGAAGCGGAGACAGGGAGAAACCATGTCTTAAACCTCTAGAGGCTTGGAAAAATCCTGCAGGTCTTCCATTGATGAGGGGCGCAATCCAAGGATTGCTTTTACAGGTTTCAATCCACCTAATAAATGAAGGGTGGAAGCCAAAAAATTTCAGTACTTCCAAGAGAAATTTGTATCAGACTCGATCAAAAGCATTTTCCGTATCAATTTTAATTTCCATTCCTCGATCCCCTCTGGTTTTGCTCAAGTGAATTGCCTCCTTAATTAGGACAATATTATCCCAGATTTGTCAATGCGCCACAAATCCTCCTTGTGAGGTCGAAATGAGTTTTGGTAGAAGCTTCTAAATTCTGGTTCGAATGATCTTTGTCATAATCTTATAGGAGACATTGCATGATGAGATAGGTTTGAATCTAGTGAATGTTACAACATTCCTCTCTTTAGGGATTAAGGCTAGAAAATCATAATTTGTAGCTCCTCCCAATCTGTTTGATCTTTTAACATACTGGATCATCCTTAATAGATCAAATTTGATTATATTCCAGAATATTTTATAAAAATGGGCAGTGAATCCATTTGGGCCTGGAGCTTTGTCCGATTCGAATTGCTAGAGTGCAGTTTGAATCTCCTCATCTGTCACCCTCTTTGTTAATTCTCCATTATTGTTTTCTGAGATTAATTTGGGGATATATGAAAGGGATTGTTCCCTTAGAAATAAATCCACATCCCCTTTCTCCTTTTATAGGTCAGCAAAGTGGACCTGAGTTGGATTTCATCCACTGTGTTTTTCCCTTTCCTCACTTCATGTTGCTTGTGAAAAAAGGTGGAGTTTGTCTCTTGCCCTCAACCAAATGAAAATAGGATTTTAATATCCAAGTTTCTTCATCCTTTCTAATTGCTCCCTGAATTTTCTTCTAACATTGTTTTTCTTCCATCAGAAGATTTGCAGTGACCGGTAGTTTCTCCAGTTTGGTTGCAATCTTATCGAGCATTTCCTGGAGATGAAGGATTTCCTCCTGTGATTGTTTGAAGTAGAGTTTTACCCATTCTTTTATGGATTTTTTTAGTCGGATCAACTTCTATTCCTAGATGAAGGTCGGGGAGCCCTTGATCTAAGGGCCCCGAGAAGAAATAACTAGTGGACAGAAGGACGAGTGATCCATCCATAGAGGATTAAAGAGAAAGGGGATGGGGCCAAACTCTCTATCATTTATGAAGGTTAGGGAAATGGATTTATGATCCGAGCTGGCCCAAGAAAGAATTCGAGAAATAGGGGAGGAGGTCTCAGAGAGGAAAGAGTTGTTGATGAGGAAATGATCTAATATATAAGTTATGTGTCTCGATCCTTCTCTACGATTGGACCGCGTGAATTTCCCCTTAGAAGTTTTAACATCGAAAAAATCTAGGGAGGAGATGAGGTCCTCGAGAGATTCATGACTTGGGTCTCAAACTATTAATCCTCCTCTTTTATCCCAATGATGGATGGTGGTATTAAAATCCCCCAAAATAATCAATTTATCCATATGATCTATTTTTGAGAGGGATAATTGAGTGTTCCCACAATATATATTATCATGATATTGATTTGGGATATAGACATTTACTATGTTTAGGAGCTTACCTGAGGAGACATGAACTAACTTGACCATTAACCAATGGGGGGAGGAGTCGCTTGCAACCATATGAAATTGTTGGGCATGCCATATAGTGCATATTCCTTTGAAATCTCCTCTCAAACTGACAGCAAGTCCCATACTATTTTTCCATAATTGTTTTCTCTCTTGAAGGATTGATAAGTCCTTCATTTTTGTCTCCTTGAGAAGGAGAA